>JASDQU011249624.1:9079-24116 GCA_032191745.1 Picea mariana
GATAAGGAAAGAGTAACTAATGGTACTACATCGGATCCACCATCCACCACCATTATTCCTCCATCTGGACCACTCCATATTCAGAAACCTACCTTCGACTCTATTTTACATCCACCCAAGAGTACAATTCAAAAGTCAACTTTTAATCCTAGTTCACATGTTGTTCAAAACTACAATATCGTTGAATATTTGGCCCAAGCACCATGTGCTATGTCCTCTCTCGATGTTCTCCAACATTTCCATAGTCAACGAAGGACTCTCTTGGCAGCTATCGGAGCAATAGATCCTGAGTCATCTAATAATATCATGTTTAACCTCAATAATTTCAAGTCACCACTCTCTCACCATCTTGCGTTCCAGATCGATTTTGTCATTCACAATCAACATATTCATCGCACAATCTTGGATGAGGGAGCTTACACATGTGTCATGTCATTGGATTGTTGGAAAGAGTTTAAATCACCTGGTATCAATCAATCCCCTACCATGTTACGAGCATTCGATGGGAGAGGATTCCGTCCTCATGGAATTTTACAGTCCTTAGTTTTTCAATTGGGAGGAAAGACTGTCTCAGTAGATGTTGAGATAGTCGATGCTCCCCTTGATTACAAATTGTTGTTAGGAAGAAGTTGGTTTTATTCCATGAACATCTTCGCTTCATCAGTGTTTCGATGTGTACAGTTCCCCTGTAAAGGTAAAATTGTGACCATCGATCAATTAGATTACTGCACCCCTGACGCTCACACTTCCGCAACCAACAACATTCCCCTTTTGGGAGATTCCAAGATCACTTATGAAAGTGTAGGAGTAGGTCTTTTAAAAGACTCTTCACTTATGGGTACCTTTCCTACACGGATTCCTCCCACTTCACAACATATCTCCACGATCAATATGATCTCTACTATAGAATATCAATCCTACGAATCATTTGATCTTTGGAACGCACCTAGTCCTTTATCATTTGATGCACTAGGTGACACTATGCCACTTACTCCTGCATAAGATACATACAAAGCCATCCAGTCTACCTCTCCCTCACCAGACGACCAACATATGTTGGCTTCTACAACTAACTCATTACCGTCTTGGTTGGATTCCTTATCCTCTACTTTCAATTATGTTCTACATATTTTTCCATTGGATGAATCTATTATGGGAATGCTTAGTATCGAAGAGGCACCTTGGGATGATAACCACCATCATTCATCCTTTCTTCCTAGTTTGGATGAAATTGAGAAAGATATACACTCTATATTTCCTAGCGATATTGTTGATTGTCCCCAATATCCAATACTCACTCAGGATACTATATCCAAGGGGAATTTTTGAAACATCTCTTCTATGATTACTATCGACATATCAATCAAAGAAGGTATTGTGGAAACATTCATCTAGGTAAAAATTGTTCACCTGAAGAAGTGGAAAGTTATACTACTTTGTTCAAGGAATTCCACAACATCTTCGCTTGGAGTTTCGAAGAAATGTCAGGGATTAATATATCGATTGTTGTGCACGAGATAAAAACTTACCCAGGTGTTAAACCTGTATGAAAAAAACTTTGCCTGGTTCATCCTAAGAAAACCACGACCATAAAGGTAGAAGTTAAGAAACTGTTGAAGTCTAGTTTTATTTATCATGTCCCCTTTACCGAATGGGTTTCAAACATTGTTCTGGTCACTAAGAAACAAGGGACCATTTGTGTTTGCGTTGATTATTGAGATTTTAATAAGGCTTGTCCCAAAGACAATTACCCTACACCTTTCATCGACCAAATTATCGATAATTTCACTAGTAGCGTCATTTTTTCATTCATGGATGGATTTTTCGAATACAACCAGATTGGCATTCTACCAGTTGATCAACATAAAACTGCCTTCATCTTCCCTTGGGGGATGTTCACTTATTGGAAATTACCTTTTGGTATTAAAAACACTAGAGCTACTTTTCAGTGGGCCATGTCATAAGCATTCCATGATATCAAACATATTGTTGAACCCTATCTCGATGACTTACCCACTCATTCATCTCATTGATAAGACCACATTGGTCACCTGCGAGCCATTTTTCTTTGATGTCATTTTTACCACATACGTTTGAACCCATACAAATGCATCTTCGCTATAGAATCAGGCAAACTCCTCGAATTCGTGGTCTCCAAAGATGGAATTAGGGTGGATCCCTTAAACGTTAAAGCTATCATTGCTTTACCCCGTCCCAACAATCTGATCCAACTGCAAAGTTTGCAAGGGAAGGAAAACTTTATTCATCATTTCATTTGTAATTACGTCGAACTCAATAAAGGATTTATGATATTGTTACAGAAAGATACCCCTTTCATCTGGGACGAGACTGCTCAACGCTCATTCGATGCACTAAAGTGTTCCTTAACAAACACACCTCTTTTTCACCCACCGAATTATGAAAAAGAATATAGACTTTATTTAGTTTCCCTTACCTCCACTATTGCTATGGTTTTAGTACAAGAGGATAATGACGACAATGAACATGTGATTAAATATCTGATTAAGAGTATATTCGTTCCTAAGCTTCGATATTCGCATGTCGAAAAGTTGGCTCTAGTTGCAGTTATTGTCATCTAAAGATTTCACCATTACATCATGTTACGCACTACCATGATCATCACAGACTCGAACCCCATGTACCATATCTTGATTCATCAAGTCCTTGGGGAAAAATATTCCAAATGGATCATTATTATCCATGAATTCAATCTTGAGTTTTCTAAATCAAAAGATAAAAAATCATCGGTCTTTGTGGAATTGATTTGTGATCTTGCCTATATTGATGAAGATATTGATCCTACTAATTCTCTTCCTGATGAATCCATGTTCCTCATTAGTACGTATGATTCTTGGTACAAAGATATTCTTCTATATCTCCAAACCCAATGTTTTCAGCCGAACATCTCACGTGACAAACGACGTCGTATCCGACACCATTCCAAACGCTACCTCATCCTTGGCGACAAATTGTACCATTGTGGCATTGATATTGTCCTACAACATTGTTTAACCCACGATGAGGTTGAACGAGTGTTAAATGATTGTCACCTTAGAGCTTGTAGTGGTCATATTTTTGGGATGGCTACAACCCAAAAAATCTTACGTGTCAGTTATTTTGGCCTTCTATATTCACATATTTCATCGAGGCCATTAAAAAATGCCCACCCTATCAAATATTTCAGAAGAAATCATGTACTCACCCCACTCTGCTGCATCTCATTATCGTTGTTGGCCCCTTTTCTAAATGGGGCATTGATTTTATACAATGTAAGCTTACCTCATCCCGGGGGCATGGGTATATTATCGTTATCATTGATTACTTCACTAAATGGGTTGAGGCTATGCCTACATTTCTTAACAATGTTCGTATTGCAACACTCTTTGTTTTTAACCACATCATAACTCGATTCAGTGTCCCGCAAGCTATTGTAACCGATCATGGCTCACACTTCCAAAACCAGATGATGAGTGAATTTCACACCAAGTTGGGTTTTTTGCATGAAAAATCGTCACCCTACTATCCTTAGGAGAATGGACAAGTTGAAGCCATCAACAAAGTCCTGAAGAACATCCTCCAATGCATGGTGGGAACAAAAAAAATGACTTGGCACTTGTAACTTTTCTCCGCACTCTAGGCCTATCGAACTTCAATGAAAACTGCAACTATATTCACACCATTATAGTTGGTATATGGTATAGAAGCAGTGTTAGCAATCGAATGTGATATCCCTTCATTGAAATTGACCGTATAACTCCTACCTCACACTTCTACTGAAGAGGAATGATTCCTATATTTAATCAAGTTGGAGGAAACCCATCGTGATGTTTCTCTCATCAATGAGAAGTCTAAAAAATGAATGAAAAATCATTATGACAAATATGTTTGACCTCGTGCTTTTGCAGAAGGATATTTGGTCCTATTTTATGATCAATATCGTGATAAGCTGGGGGTAGGAAAGTTAGAACCCATGTGGCACAAGCCTTATATCATAAAACTTGTGCTACACAGAGGCACCTTTGAGATAGTCAACTACAATGGAATATATCTTGATGAGACCCGCAATGGCATTTACCTCAAGAAGTACTATGCATAGAATATCTCATGTGTGTGCTTTGTACATTATTGTACTATATACTCTTTACTTGGTGTGTCTTTTCTTTTTCGTGCAAGAGTTTTTTCTCATCTACTTATACTTTTCTTTGTGATTGCATGCACATATGAAATCTCCCTTTCCCATCTATTTTGGTTTTGTGAATGGCGCTAATTGACACACCCAGAACATTGCTTCTGCAACTTGGGTCATCAACCACTGTAGCGAGTTGGTGAGTTCAAGAGGAATTTTCCTCGTATATGTGACCAATAACGAGGAATAATATCATGTCTTCATCGAATATTAACTGAAGCCTCCTCTCTAGGTATAACTCAATTAATTATCAACTTAGACTCCCAACTCATGGTCTGTCAACTTAATCGTGAATACGTCATTCGCAACTCAGTTTTACTAGGTATCCACCTAAGGATTTGTCCTCTCGAAAGATCGTTTGAATTTCTCCAATACAGAAACATACTGAGAGAGCTTAATACAACTTCCGATTTGTTAGCTAATTACATGTTGTATTGCTATCTTGCACATAGATAAAACACTTTTGAAACATAAATCATATGTACACAAAAACATCACATAAGATAAAAATGCAACATCGATAGGCACTGCAAAACTCGTATATATATATGTGTGTGTGTGTGTGTGTGTGTGTGTGTGACAACAATTTTTTTTGAAAAAATACATGATCAAAATGTACATAATGGGGAAAAATGCTTGGACCTTCAAGCCCATAATATCATCATAAAGACTAAAAAAATCAATGGAGGACCCTAATAATCCTCCTGTATCACATTGTGCTCTGCATAACATACTACTGATCATGCCACCTAATGAAGCAAATGGTTGAGGCTTTCAAGAATCCCAAATTTATTTTGTTGCAAGTGTAGGGGCACATCTCGCCTCCTGAGGGGTGGGACACTCATCGTCAAACCCCGGAGGTTCCTCTCTACCTCTTGGATCCCTCTCGCTGCAATGTCATTCTTATTTTCTACCTGTGCATCTCCACGACGCCCCAACGTTGGCATCTCCATCGGGCGTGATGCACCTCTTTCTACATGATGAAAACAAAATATTTTAGATTCCTCATTGTACAACCCAAAAACATATAAAGTAAAAAAAAAACAAAATATTATCTTGCAAGGCTATTTTTTGTACCTAATGCATCCCATTGGATGCCCTCGGGAAGTATCAAGTCAACGTTACCTCTAAAATCTACTCCAACATAGGGGAAGTCCTCAATAACCACTAATTATCTCCTCCACCACACGAAGAAGTCAACTATGAATCTGAATGTTGAGGGTTGATTCCCTAACCTAGGGGATAGGTTGGTCCACCTCTCCATAAGAGGCTCGGTCATGGGATGGGCTATCAATGTAACCTGTGGTTGAATATGAGGGACCCGCTCTAACAAAAACAAAATCAGAAAGGAACCATATCCAAAAATTTTATTTCTTCCTAACCTGCATTTGAATATTTGTTCTTTAACATTTCTTAGGAACCTTGCACTCCAATTGAAAAATCGGGGTTATAAGCACTGGATGGCATAAGAGAGCTGTGATTTTGAATCCAATTGATAACTAGTACTCCCCACCAACTTGGTGATGGAAAACAGAATGGATCGAAGTGCTAAGTCTCTCACATTCTTTATCACAATTCGGCCACCCACCAACCGCGACCCTGTTATGCAATGCTCGACAACATATGCCTTGGTTGGTTGAGGAGTTTTTGAGTGTCTGGAAAAGCAAATGGGTGTCCCTCTCTTAGAGAGCCCAATCATAAAATATACATCATATAGTTCAATCTCAAGCATGTGCGGTTCGATGCAAAATACTTTCTCAACGTCATCCCATAGACCAATCAAATACTCAAGAAGTAGTACTTATTTTCTCATGTTTTGCATCTTAAGTATTTGAGCAAACCAAAGTTTCACAAGGCTTCCCTCGCTTGAAATTCTTGGAGATATTCAATCTCATCGAACTCATGCTCACACTCCTTCCACTCTATCATGTCTAAACAATAGATGAAATCTGCAAATACAACATTTAAACATCATTAGTCAAAGTTTAATGGAAAAAAACTACCTCTATTTAGATCAAAAGTCAAAACAAATTTTGAGTTCTTCACCTAGCACTCCCTCTAAACATCCTATGGAGTGATATCACTCCCTATTTATATGCACTAGTGTGCCAAAATCTCAATCGATGCTCCCCTCAGTGCCTTGAGGGAGCATCGATTTGGTTCGACGCTCTAGGGCTTCTTAAGGATCCTAGAACACTCAAAATAAATGATAAAACACAGTAAAAAAACCATGAAAAAGGATCAGGAGGAATAAATAACCAACCTAGTCCAGACGAATATGGAAATGATTGCTCACAGCTCCCACAATCGCCACTCGAAAATTTCTTCAAAGAGGTGGAAAATCCAAAATCTAGAGGAGAATGGTAAAATGAAATTTTAACCTATTTTGATATTTGATAGGCTCATTTTGATATTGTCTCCTTATTATAAACTCATTTTGTGGGTTTTTAATCATTTTTTCGAGAAGTTACTAATGCTTTATGCCCAAAACATTGTTTTTACAAGATTTCAAGCAACTCTTTTGGTAACCTTGTAACAATGATGAGCATAATATTTGTTCTTTCTCGCACTCACAAAAACATGAAAATGTAACCGAGTATACTTTTATCACTTTTTTGGAGTCGTAAAGGTTATACGAAAAAAGAAACCCTAAAGTCATCTTTGAGCTATTTTCGGACTCTCTAAATATGAAAATATCATCGAGTGATCTTGCTTCCTTTCAAGCTCATTAAAAGGTTTCGAAAGGGCACCTTTTCAGTAACATTTTATCTCTTTTTCGGACCTTGGGGACTAAAATTACGAAAAAGGACAACCCCGGAGTTTCCTTTAAGTTATTTTTAAACTCTCTAAACATGAAAAACCATCAAACTTTCCTTCTCTAGACTTGCTAAACTACACATTGGAGGGTCCATTAGGGAACAAACTCTTACTTCTTCCAGTTCATTAAACAAAGGAAGAGGAACTTACCAAAGGTGAGTTATAGAGATCATGTGTTACCCTCCTTGAGCTCATTAAATTAAAAAGAGGTACCCATCTATCTGGATGGAGGAAAAAATTGAAGGAATTGGGTTAGGTTTCTTAAGAATTTTTGTAAACGACTCTTTCAGTCACCCTTGAACAAAGAACTTGTTTTTAACCTTCTCCATGAACACTTGGATAATATACTAAACCTCTACATTGAACCAATACTATGATTCTTTACACTCCTTTGAGTCATCTGAAGAATGTCACAACACCAGCTACATTATGGTTTTGGTCCACTCTGTGTTTATGCTGCCAAGTCTCATATTGTGCCTCAGTGTTCAAGGGAAGTATCCACCTACAGATTCAACCATTCAAAAAATTATCAGTTTCCATACACATGTCAGTCTATAATTCATTTTCTATATCTCATCATTTTTATGTCAGTTTCGTGTTGAATATGGGGGATACATCAAAGCCCTCCTTCAATGAGTCTTTTCCATTCGACTTCAACACATCAATGGGAATCTGACTTAGAAACCTGTTATTACCTTGGGACCTGCATGCCTCAATGGTAGGCCTCCTCGCTTCCAACAGTGGGTTTACATCATTGACCTTTGATTGGATGATTCCATGAATGTTCGACCTCAGCTCACTTATTCACATTTGTTGGATTGTACTAAGGTACCTTGGGAGTCATTGGCATCACTAGTGATTTCCCTCACATGTGTTAACAATTCACCTTAACAAACGGTAATCAAGTGATTTCTACCATGTTTGACATCAAGACATATATTCACATGGTTAGATTTGTACTACAATGGGATTGGGACAAAGACCCTGGGTTGAGAATTCAATATGACGTGTGATTTTCCAGGCTATGAAGGAAATTATTTGAGCATGCTAATACTTATGCTATCACATAGATCCATGTTGTATTGGTTTGTGGATATGTCTTATCATCTCGTAGCTCCATTGTGTATTTTGTGTGGCTACGTTCAGTCTGTTTCATGTAAGTATGGATCCACATTGTACCACTGGTGGACATACCCTTAGTCAATATCATTATGGATCCACAGTGTATTTATTGTCTACCATACCTTGAGTCATTTATTACCCAAGCATAGGTATGCCTGCCTTGGGATTGAAACACATGATAACATTTGTTTGATGGTTGTCTACAAATTCTACCAGGTTCTCCGACTCCATACCCTTGCTTCGAAAAACTCTACAAAGTATTTTGGTCATCATCTTTCATCTTCTGACTTCACACTTTTGGGGGCATTCCGTTACACATCAAAATTCCTCACTTCGATAATATCTCATTCTCATTGCCGCAAGTGTCGCAAGTGTCATAGATGTTGCGTTATCATTCTGTGTGTGTGTTTCATTGTGAAGGACACCATTGGAACAATTGATACATCCTCTATAACATGTTAGAAGAATAAGCCACATCATTTGACAGATGAAACAAAGTGTTTTTCTATGAGAATTAGTCACCTTAGCAATTTTTTGGAATATCAACGCTCCCCTGCTCATATGCAGGGAGCACTAGCACTCTTTGTCTATCTAGAAGGGAGCGTTAGATCCAGATTATTTTGAGAATGACATGAACACAAAAATATAACCAATATATAACAAGGAAATTCACAGAGATAATGTGAATAACATAGAGATATAGTGAAACCCAACTTCTATTAATGAACAAGAGAGAGAAAAATAGTGTAGAACAAAAACTGGCAGAATGGGGCAGCTAATCTCTGAAAAGAAAGAGATGTTGGCTATGCTTCATTTGCAACAAGATTTACATCAACCTCCATTTCATGCTTAAAGGGCCTCCTTCACCTCAATTATATATGAGAGAGTGAGAGGAGAACAATTCCCATGATGTGTGTGGATAAATTGGACTAAGTTTATAAAATTCCCTAGGCATGTAAAACACAAGGACTTCCCAGGAGGTCACCCATCCCTATACTACTTTAGCCTGAGCGTGAGTAACTACGGATTTATAATGGGATTCAGTGCATTAACGCTATGTTGTAGGGATGTACATAATACCACTAGGATATCATTACATGATGTCTGCAATTAACAAATGAAGATGACATTACATTCCATTCCCCATCAAAAGGGTGAATATCATGGTTTATCAAAACCACACGCTCAAAATGGTGATTCAGTGGAAAAGGTGGATGGCTAATGAGACCATTTGGATAATTCCTCCCCCCTTAGGAATAAATGGTCCCCATTGTGTCAAGTTCCCATGGGATATGGGGAGACTTATGCTAAATCTGAAGCTTGGTGTGTTTCTTCCCTTACTGAAGAAGTTGTCCTGCTTAGCTTGTTGAAGGTTGTCATGAACCTATTGTTGGAGGGGTTGTATATATTCAACCAATATAGTTGCATGATCTAACTGAGTGTGGGAGGAATATGTCGGTGAAGATGCAGCATGAAGAGTATGAAGGGTTATGTTATAACCTTTCTTGGTTGGGCAGTGTGGATGCACCCCCATAGGTGCAACAATAAAATCTTGGTACTCTTCTACAATCTTGTCGATCTACTTCTACTAGATAGAAATATATTGGGTTGAGGCTATAGTGGTTGCACTGTCCTTTTGTTCACCTTATGATAGGATTGTGAAGAGGATAAACTTTCCAGTATGAGAGATTACTTTCTGGCATTGTTTTGGTAGGACAATACTCAGAACTACCTCTGGTATCCTGTATAGTTGATCCCCCAAAGTAACAATGACACTACGGGGTCGAGACTGATAAACAACATGAATCCTCCACACATATGGTTGGCCTAATAGAACATCACAAACTTCTAGTGGGGAAACATCACACAATACCTCATCATTGAAGGGCTTGAGTCTGTAGGAACGGAAACACTGTTGGTTGACACAAAGATCTTGACCCTGGTGAAGACACCCGTTGTTGTATGGTTGCAGATGTCGTGTTGTTGGAAAATACAAGTACCTGAAAACCTATGTTGATATGATTTTATTTTGGCTTCCGCTATCAACAACAAAATGCAGTGGGGTCCCCTTTACCCAAATCTATGAATGGAAGAGTCACTCCCCCTCCTCAGGATCCTCTTTTGGTTGGATTGTTGTAGTTCTGAAAGTAGTAGTGGTTTCTACATCAATGATATGTCTCCTTTTGTTATTTTCTAAATCAGAGTCCAAGTCAGGGTTTGAATCTCTTTATTTGAGCTTGGCCACCAATGACTGTATTGAGCAACATTCATCAATTTTTTGTCAAGGCTTGTTGTGGAACTCACACCACCTTCCAATGTATTTATTAGACTTCTTGTTACCCTTCTTTCCCTACATCTGGTACTGGCTCTCTTGAGGTTGGCCTTCCTTGCTTCATCCTTCATTATGTGAGTTAGATTTTCCTTTTCCATGCTTCTCCCACTTACTATGCTTCTTGAATTTCTTCTCAATTTTGACTGCATATCGATAAGTAGCTCCCAGTGAGGAGATGTCTAAGAAATTCATATTTGTTTGGACGTGCCTGTGTAGACCATTGTGGTACTTCAAAACCAGGTTCTTCTCAGAGTCTTTGATACCGAGATTTAAGTGCAAGGTATGAAATATGTTGGTGTACTGTGACACCGTTTGGTCTCTTTTCTGACGTAGAGTTGTCCATATCATGTATTGGTCATCATATTTTTCAATAGGATAGAACTTCTCATTTAGGGAATACACAAAGGCCACCCAATTGGGTTCTCTCCCAAATAGTGTAGATTCATCTGCGGTGTACCTCTCCTAGTAACATTCCCACCAAGATCTAACATGGGGAAGGGATTTAAGGAGCGTGAAGGTGATATTTTCACTTTCGGAAAAAAGTTGGACAGAGTAGTAACCTTATTGCAGATTCAACCATTTTTCTAGAGCATCTGCATCTATCTAGCCTTCAAATAAGGGGATATAAAAATTGACTTGTACCTTGAAGGGTGTTGCACTTGTGAAATGGCTTCTTGTCGAAGATGCTTCAACCATCTCCATTGGTAGTATTTGAAGGATCTAATCAAAGTTTTCCATCATCTCGTTCCTCTGTCGCACGAGGGCTTCCTCAAGAAACATCTTCAAAGGATATCCTGCTTTTTAATCTCTCTTTTATTCCACCATGGGAGGTCGCTTGGGCTAGAGAGAGTATTTGTCCTCAAGAAAAATTATCTCAATACCCAACTCTCTATACACTGACCTCGTCAGGGACCTACTCTGAGAAACAACAAGGAGCATCATGCTCAGATACCACTGATACATATTACTTTGAGAACGACATGAGGACAAAAATATAACCGATATATAACAAGGAAATACATAGAGATAATGTGAATAACATATAAATATAGTGAAACCCAACTTCTATTAATGAACAAGAGAGAGAAAAACATTGTAGAACAAAAACTGGCATAATGGGGTAGCTTATCTCTGAAAAGAAAGATAATTTGGCTATTCTTCATTCGCAACAAGATTTACATCACACTCCATTTCATGCTTAAAGGGACTCCTTCACCTCAATTATCTATGAGAGAGTGAGAGGAGAACAATTCCCATGATGCGTGTGGGATAAATTGGACTAAGTTTATAAAATTCCCTAGGCATGTAAAACACAAGGACTTCCCGGGAGGTCACCCATCCTTGTACTACTTTAGCCTGAGCGTGCTTAACTACGGAGTTATAATGGGATTTGGTGAATTAACACTATGTTGTAGGGATTTACATAATACCACTAGAAAATCATTACATGATGTCTATAATTAACAAATGAAGATGACATTACATTCCATTCCCCATCAAAAGGGTGAATATCATGGTTTATCAAAACTACAGGCTCAAAATAGTGATTCAGTGGAAAAGGTGGATGGCTACTGAGACCAATTGGATCATTCCTGCCCCCTTAGGAAGAAATGGTCCCCATTGTGTCAAGTTCCCATGGGATATGGGGAGACTTATGCTAAATTTGAAGCTTGGTGTGTTGCTTCCCTTGCTGAAGAAGTTGTCCTGCTTAGCTTGTTGAAGGTTGTCATGAACCTGTTGTTGGAGGGTTTGGATATATTCAACCAATATAGCTGCATTATCTAACTGAGTGTGGGAGGAATCTGTCGGTGAAGATGAAACATGAAGAGTATGAAGGGTTATGTTATAACCTTTCTTGGTTGTGCGGTGTGGATGCACCCCCGTAGGTGAAACAATAAAATCTTAGTACCCTTCTACAATCTTATCGATTTGCTTCTACTAGATAGAAATATATTGGGTTGAGGCTACAGTGGTTGTAGTCTCCTTCTGTTCACCTTATGATTGAATTATGAAGAGGATAAACTTTCCAGTATGAGAGATTACTTTTTGGCATTGTTTTGGTGGGACAATACTCAGAACTACCTCTGGTATCCTATATGGTTGATCCCCCAAAGTAACAATGACACTACAGGGTCGAGACTCATAAACAAAATGAATCCTCCACACATATGGTTGGCCTAATAGAACATCGCAAACTTCTAGTGGGGAAACATCATAGAATACCTCATCCTTGAAGGGATTGATTCCATAAGAAAGGTGACACTCTTGGTTGACACAAAGATCTTGACCCTGGTGAAGACACCTGATGTTGTATGGTTGTGGATGTCGTGTTGTTGGAAAATACAAGTGCTTGACAACCTATGCTGAGATGATTTTATTTTGGCTTCTCCTATCAACAACAAAATGTAGTGGGGTCCCCTTTACCCACATCTATGAATGGAAGAGTCACTCACCCTCCTCAAGATCCTCTTTTGGTTGGATTGTTGTAGTTCTGACAGTAGTAGTGGGTTCTACATCAATGATATGTCTCCTTTTTTTATTTTTTGAATCAGAGTCCAAGTCAGGGTTCGACTCTCTTTATTTGAGCTCGACCACCAATCACTATATTGAGTGACATTCATCAATTTTTTGTCAAGGCTTGTTGTGGAACTCACACCACCTTCCGATGTATTTCTTAGACTTCTTGTTACCCTTATTTTCCTACATTTGGGATTGGCTCTCTTGAGGTTGGCCTTCCTTGCTTCGTCCTTCATTATGTGAGTTAGATTTTCCTTTTCCATGCTTCTCCCACTTACTATGCTTCTTGAATTTCTTCTCAATTTTGACTGCATATCGATAAGTAGCTCCCAGTGAGGATATGTCAAAGAAATTCATCTTTGTTTGGACGTACCTGTGTATACCACTGCAGTACTTCAAAACCAAGTTCTTCTCAGCGTCTTTGATACCCTTCTTTGAGCGCAAGGTATGAAATATGTTGGTGTACTGTGACACCGTCTGGTCTCTTTTCTGACGTAGAGTTGTCCATCTCATGTATTGGTCATCATATTTTTCAATAGGATAGAACTCCTCCTATAGGGCATACACAAAGCCCACCCAAGTGGGTTCTCTCCCAAATAATGTAGATTCATCCACGGTGTACCTCTCCCAGTAACATTCCCACCAAGCTCTAACATGGGGAATGGATTTAAGGAGCGTGAAGCTGATATTTTCACTTTCGGAAAAAAAAGTTGGACATAGTAGTAACCTTATTGCATATTCAACCATTTTTCTATAGCATCTGCATCTATCTAGCTTTCAAATAAGGGGATATAAAAATTGACTTGTACCTTGAAGGGTGTTGCACTTGTGAAATGGACTCTTGTCGAAGATGCTTCAACCATCGCCATTGGTAGTGTTTGAAGGATCTGATCAAATTTTTCCATCATCTCGTTCCTCTGTCACATGAGGGCTTCCTCAAGCAACGTCTTGAAAGGATATCCTGCTTTTTCATCTCTCTTTTCTTCCACCATGGGAGGTCGCTTGGGCTAGAGAGAGTAGTTTTCCTCAAGAAAAATTATCTCAATACCCAACTCTCTATACACTGACCTCATCAGGGACCTACTCTAAGAAACAACAAGGAGCATCATGCTCGGATACCACTGATACATATTACTTTGAGAACGACATGAGGACAAAAATATAACCGATATATAACAAGGAAAGACACAGAGATCATGTGAATAACATATAAATATAGTGAAACCCAACTTCTATTAATGAACAAGAGAGAGAAAAACATTTTAGAACAAAAATTGGCATAATGGGGTAGCTTATCTCTAAAAAGAAAGATATTTTGGCTATGCTTCATTTGCAACAAGATTTACATCACACCCCATTTCATGCTTAAAGGGCCTCCTTCACCTCAATTATATATGAGAGAGTGAGAGGAGAACAATTCCCATGATGCATGTGGGATAAATTGGAATACGTTTATAAAATTTCATAGGCATGTAAAACAAAAGGACTTACCAGGAGGTCACCCATCCTAGTACTACTCTAGCCTAAGCGCATTTAAGTACAGAGTTCTAATAGGATCCGGTGCATTAATGCTATGTTGTAGGCATGGCATAAGACCACTAGGAAATCATTACGTGATGTCTATAATTAACAAATTAAGATGACATTACATTCCATTCCTCATCAAAAGGGTGAATATCATGGTTTATCAAAACCACAGGATCAAAATGGTGATTCAGTGGACAAGGTGGATGGCCACCAAGATCCATCTGGATCAATGTTGTAGCGCTTTATTTCCTGTTTTGAATGAGAATCGATTGGTTGATAAAATCATGGGAATAAATCCCCCTTTTCTCTAAAGACAGCTAGAGATTATTCGAGTTGGTTTGGCTTGAGTCTAACCCTTAGGTTGCATCGAAAGGAGATGCCACAACTGATGGATTTATATCCTCAACTAATCCCAAATATAACCAAGGTGGTTGAGCCTCTCAAAGCCTATAAATGGAGGCATTCTCATGGTGAACAAGGAGGAAAATATTCAACAAAAGTATTGTTATTTTGAT
>JASDQU011249625.1:14070-25272 GCA_032191745.1 Picea mariana
ACAAAGCAAAAAAGGAAAAATATCAACAAGTCAAAACCTGAAAAAAAAAAAAAAAAAAAATTTCTGGCCTAAGCACAGATCGCAAAGAGTCACGTCAAAAATCACACACCAGCAAATTTTAAAAACTGGACTCTCACACTTGCCTAAAAACCCTATAACAGAAAATTTTGAGGAAAAACTTCTAAAATGAAAAAGAAAACTATTATTGTGATCAAACCTAAGTTACTAACTGCTATGATAGAGACCCAACAACCTAAGAGGTATAGCTCTTGTCAAAGGAAAGGATGGCTGCCTCACCTTCAACAAAACTTCTCCTCAAGCACACCACTGACATTTCAACAGCAGGTGTGTGCACGCGAGTTGTGCAAAGCCAGAGGGCATGTACACGCGTGCTGGCCTTATACAGGTTGCGTGTGTCCCTGACTCTAAGACAAAAACAAAAATCCAAACAAGCCAGCCCAGACAAAGATTACTGGTACTAAAAACCAGAATCTCTTGAAGACTTAGACACTTACTTTAACAGAAAAAGAAAACCAATCAAGGAAAGCTTCATAGACCAAACCAATCTGAGATGAAACCTAATCTACAGACTGCAAGAAACAAAGACTAGAAAGATTTCTAGAAAACCCCTGAGAAGGACTACTTCTGAGAGTGAAGAGGATGACTGCCTCTTTAAAAGCAATTTTCTGGAATCTACACGCGACTGTCACTTCCTCAGCTAGCATGTACACGCGGGCTGTGAGAATGCAGGGCACGGGCACACGCATGAAAACCTTATATAGGCCACGTGTACCTCTATGGGTCTTGAAAGAATTAAAGTCAAGAAAAGAAATAGAGATAACTGGTATGGAAGACTAGAATCTATGTTAGCTCATACTTTTGTAGAAACTTTAAAAACAGGAAAATGAAACCAATTTTTAAAAATACCCAAAAATATCCCTAGGAACCCTAGAGACTTCCCCAGTATGGTTGCAAATTCTGTTGTGAGTGGGAAATCCCTCTACAAACTAGCACTTAGGGTTAGATTATGCATGCAGAAAAAACCTAAAGATCTCTACTTTCTACCGTCGTCCCAAACCTAATCCCTATTATTCTTAAGCAAATACATAGTTAAATGAGCATACCTTATTACGGGCGTTTGATGTAGATACCTCCTTACGCTTGATCATTTTTTGATTGCAACTCTCCTCCCAAATCTGACCTGCATTCACATAAAACAAACAACAAACTCTGCATGCATTTGATCTATAGATTAATGGTTTAGAGATTTCAATAAACAAGTATACAATAAATCATAAAAACCTCATATGGTGGGACCGGAAAAGTATCGCTTTATTATTAACTTCGACAAATCAACTTACAATGATGAAGCCAGCCGCTTCTCCACGAACCTAGTCCTGGGATCCTTTTCTGCTGTCTTCCAACTTCTTTTCTCTATATCTCTTCTTGAACAAGGATGGCTAAAGGGTTGGACCAAAGGGAATATACAATTGGGTATAGTTTCTTTACTATGATTCTCCTCCTCCAAATGGGACCCCTAACCCTTCTTTTATAGGCTAGAAGAAGTGAAGTATTTGGATGAACCCTCGGCCATGCATGGCTGTAAGGTTTAGTTAACTTACCCAAAGTGTTTCGTCGGCAACTTTCCTTTTTTCATGTTTTTGTAGGTACATGTAGGTTGTTTTGGGTCAACTAGCATGTACATGTGTGCAGTAATGGAGTAAGGCACGTGGGCCCTTATAAATGAGGTTTTTAAGAAGAGTTGTTCAACAACGCTTTGGAAAAGAAGGAATATGAGATGGCCTGATGCCAGGTAAGCTTGTATGGTGAAAATTAGGGTTATAACAATAAGCAATTGGTTCAACAAGAGAAAGTTGAAGCCGACATTAGGCCTGTAAGCGCGAGCGGTTAATATGCAATGCAACTACAAAACAACAAAATTGTGGAAGCCCCGTGGGTAATTTTTACAAATAGAGATTGAGATGAAGTCATGAGGCTTCAACACAAAGACATGGAGGG
This sequence comes from Picea mariana, assembly GCA_032191745.1. NCBI lineage: Eukaryota > Viridiplantae > Streptophyta > Pinopsida > Pinales > Pinaceae > Picea > Picea mariana. The sequence goes on from JASDQU011249625.1 coordinate 16,090, forward strand.
ACTAAACAGGGCTTCCGAGCCTACAGAAAAACTGTAACATGGGTGTCAAAAATTCCAGTGAGGTACTAACCAGTAGGGATGATTTTAAGGATGGAAATTTGTTTTAAAATGTAGAAACCTTGGCAAATCTTACTAATCCTTCATAGACCAACTATAAATGTTTGGTGATATTTTTGTAAAAATATTCAAATTTATAAGGATTTTATATAGTTTTTATAAAATTTTGGCGATTTTTAAGGTAAAATAATTTTATCCTATAGAATTTGGGTGAATCATTTTTAAAATAGCAAATCTTGTTTTTGGAAAAACCATGGAAAATTATCCCATAAGAGAAATTTAGCCCCTAAAATCATCCATGGATGATTTTAGGGGCTAAATTCATGATACTACTAACTAGGACACCCATGAAGAGATAATATCTACCATTCATAAACAACATCTTTAAATAACAAAAAAAATTCCATGTCGCAGCTTAGTGGGGTCGATCCTAAGGAAAAATGAAACATGAAATGGATAAAGAAAAAATGCATGAAGAGGAAAATCTAACCTATATTCCAGTTTAAAGATCATTACCTGTCAGAATGAATTGACATGGAACGAAAAGGTACCAAAGAAAATGTCTCCAAAGTCTTGTATATAAGTCAAAAAACACTCACCCAAAAGTTAATAAGTCCAATATAGAAACCTATGATAAAAATATGTGCTAAGGGATACGAAACTTGAAAACAAAAAACGCTAAAAGTACAATATGTACAGAGGACCACACAACCTTGCAGCTTATGCATAGTAGTGCTCTAGGTAGTGCCCATTTCTATGCTCAGGCCAAGGACTTCTTTGGTAACAAACCTGTAATGTTTCCAGTTCGAGAAGAGGTCTAGGATAAAAAAGTATAACTTCAAGGATGGCCTCATCCGAAGAAATTCAACATCCAATAAATATGGACTCGAAGAATCATGAATACCAGGGCTCGAAGACTCACAAACAGTAATATCAAACTCAATAGGGAATGTCAGATTACTCAATACAATAGGGGGAAGCAAGATATCCCATGCACCCATTGGATAAAACACCTAATCAATTATCAATACCTTGTCTCAAGAAGGCGAACATAAATGTAAAGATCGCATCTCAAGAGAAACTTAACATTGATGATAAGATGCCACATAATTTACCCATGGCGGGGAAGAGTCTACTCAAACACTGAGAACACACAAAGGGGAATCCTTAGCTAAAATCAAACTAGGATGGTGATTATTACATGAAATTTTATCAATAGATGAAATGCATCACACAAAAGAGTGTAGACACCACAACCTTCATAGCATAAACATAATCATGCCCAAGAATCATATTAAAGTCTAAAGGTCCTAGCACCACTAATAGATCAATTAGAATAGTTTTCACACCTAACGTGATAGGAAACTGAGGAAGAATCCCCAAATATTCACTCTGTCTTATGTCGAAAGCCAGAAACTCACTGGTAGCTAACACAATCTTGGGAGAACCCAAATATTTCCAAGTTGGGGAGGATAAAATACTTGCAAAGGATTATTCATCTACAATACATAAATGAACTCCTTTCAGCATAGGTTCAACCAGATTCATTATCTGGAAAGGTGTAGAAGAAGGAAGGTGAGGCTCTACAAGATCATTCCAATCAAAGGAAACCATCCTAGGACTAGGAGGGGGCATACTCGAAGAGAGTAGAATTCCCCCTTGTTCAGAAGGTACCAAACTAGAAATTCTAAGGACATAGTCAAAATATGAATCAGTCCTCGAAAGAGGAGTGGGATCTGTCGAAGATTGCATCAGCAAGGCCACTTTGGTAGACTCGTCACTCTCCAAGAGAAGAGTGAGATTGGTCAAATATTTCATCAACACAACCACTTCCTAAACCTCTAGTTGAATAGGATTTGAGACAACATGGTCAAGAGATGCATCATCCCCCAAAACAAGATGGGTATCTATCAAAGATGGTATCGACACAATCACTCCATCAACCAATCATTGATTAGATTATTGGGAAATTGAGGATGACAAAAAACTAGAAATGCCTTCAAACAAGGACCACGCTCTTTGTACCATGAAAATCGCAGGGCAAAAATGAGTAAGGTGTTTTCCCTTCCAAAGCTTACAAGGGAACTTGGGCTTAAATCCTATTCATCTAGGTTTCTCAATAATATTGATGCCCCTATCATGACTTGCATCAGTCGGTTGTTGGTATTCAACATGGCTCGCAGAGGTTGTTGATCTATATCCAACATGAATATCATAGGTTGGTGATGTAATTCCAGTATAACTCACATAGATTGGATTTGTGCTTCCAGCATGACTTGCAGTGGCTGTTTGCTTGCCCCCAACATGACTTGTAGAGGCTAGAGACAAGTCTCCAACAACATGACTTGTAGAGTTTGTTGACCAGTATCCAACATGACTAGAAGACATTGGTGAGGTAATGCCAGTATGACTCATAGAGACTAGAAAGTTTCTTCTAGCATGACTTGCAACGATTGGTTTCCTACCCCCAACATGACTTGTTGATGCAGGAGTATCCTTGGGATCAAGAAATATGCATCACCCAAAAATATTTATATTTTATAAATTAGGCAATAAGTCGAATAAAGATTGTGTTAGTGGTCCATTCTATTTATTCAGTTTTCTATGAATTCGAACTCATGTTACTCATGAAGCTACTCTTGTGTAGGTTGAAACACATGTTGAAACACCTACCGAAACTCTTGTAGAATATGGATTTCATTGAAAAATTGAATTTCCTCCTACGATAACATTGTTAAAACAATTTTTGAATTTCCATGTTGGAATTAACACACGTTTAGTCTCATCCACCATTAGGTCAAGATCTGGTTCCCAAAAGGAATATTGTTAACACCAAGAAGGAGGCAAGCGGCCCAAACAGTTTTGTTAATTGTTTTCCTTAACAATGGAAGGCAAATCGATATTGATAGGGGGACAAGAGTTTAAAGATAAGGAAGATCGATTCAGTGAGGTGGGTGAATACCTTCGGTTGACATAAAGAAAAGAAAAAAGAAAACACAAGCGGATTTGGGGAAACAGAGAGGTATGGTGCCAATGTTTAGAGGTGAAGTTGTCCCATCTAGAGTATGCAACATTAATCAAAAGAAACGAATGTAACCACGGTGGAATAGATTCACATTTATGCTACTGTATCATCAAGTTTGTAAGCCTGTAATTTGTAATCCAGATCGAAATAAAATCCTTTGTTCTATTTTTTAATAAAATTACAAATTTCCTATTATTTGTCATTTTCTTTATGAATTTCATTGTGTACTATAAAGGTAGAGCGCAACTCTGTAACTGGATATTTTGTTACAACCTATAAGATTTGCATGAGGTGGTAACAGATCATATGTTCACTCTGGGATAAGTGTGTGGTTGTTCCTGTAAGAGGGTAAGCTTGGTGATGTATCAGCATTTCGAGTGTTGAAGAACAAGTAGGTGTATCAGTGCCTAGATTGAAGTTGTGGATGGTAGTTAGAATTCGAACTAATAGGACACTTATGAGAATGTCTCCAAGAATAAGAGGAGAAAAACATGGAAGTAAAAGAAATCAAGAACTTGAAGAGTTACGGAGAAGAATAGAGGAATTAGAACCCAGACGAGATGGAGATGTTGAGATAGATTATGACTCTGAAGTCGAGAGTGAGATTTAACAGAAAAATGAGGTTGTAGACCCTGAAGAGCGTTTAATATCCTATTTGAGTAACAGAGGTAGTGTGAAAGTCAAGGTTTTGTGTTGTGATGGAAGCTTAAAGGTTGAAACTCTTATAGGCTAGATAGGAGAGCGCGAGAGGTATTTTGAATATGAGAATGTTCGTGATCCAAATCGGGTTCGATTTTCTATCACAAATTTTAAAGGACATGCTACCCGTTGGGGGTACATGTTGCAGAAAGATAGAGTTGATAATAGGTGGGAAAATATCAAGACTTCAAAGAAGATAGTGAGTAAAATAAAATAAAATAAAATTATTGTGGATTACCAAGAGAAACTGTGTAGACAAGTACAGAATCTGACGCAAAAATATACTATGGTGTGTGAGTACACTAGAGAGTTCTTCAGGATTTCACTCAGATCTGGAATTAAGGAGCCAAAGTATCAACATGTAACTAGATACATGAATGGACTAAAGTCCCAGATCCAATATGAAATGAGTATGCATTATTTTTGTACTATAGATGAAGCTTATCAAATTTCCCTGAAGGTGGAGGAGATAGTTGACAGGAAGACCCAACATAATTTAAGGGGAAGAGTTCCACGAGGGAAAGGCAGAAAAAACATTGCTAAAGTAAATGACAAAGAAAAGGAATCGACAAGTATCCAAAGTGCCAAAGGAAATGGAGCTGGTAGAGGCAGATGATTCGGAAGAGGAAAGGGAAAGTTTGTAATTGCTTGTTATAGATGTGGAGTTGAAGGCCACAAAGCCTCAGAATTCCAAGAAAAGAAAGGTTCCAGTAAAAGAGTTTATGCTAGAATGCAGGTTACCATGGCAGGTGATGCATCAATGGTTAGAGAAGATGTGGTTTTTCTTCCACACGAAAAAGGTGAGAACTTGATGTTTTGAATGATTTTACTTAAACCAAAACATAAGTTAATAGAACAACTTGAACAAAAGAAAAGAGTGTTTAAGACCAGATGCAAAGTTGAAGGAAAATGTAGTAACTTAATTATTGATAGAGGAAGTGCAGAAAACTTGTTTTCTATTGAGTTCAAGAGGAAACTAAATTTGAAATGTGAACCACATCCCAATCCTTATCGAGTTTCATGGTTGCATAAAGGCGAGCAGGTGACTGTGACTGAGCAATGTTTGTTAAAATTTCATATTGGGGATTTTAAAGAGAAAGTGTTATGTGATATAGTGGAGATGGATGTGTGCCATATTCTTCTTGGGAGACCATGGATGTTTGATCGGAAGGTGTTCCATGATGGCAAAGAAAATTTGTATGAATTTACTCAAAATGGACAACGTTATAAGTTGACACCAATGCGTGAATATGGTGGGAGTAACACTAGGATTTGTGGCAAAGACGTGAACAAAAGTAACAATCACATTATGTTGTGTTCATCCAAGGAGTTCCCAAAGGAGAAGAAACTGAATGGGTGTTGTTTATTTGTAGTGCCAAAGAAGGTTCAAGAGGATAAAAAGGGGAGTTTTGTACCAGTAGAGATCCAACTTATGTTGGAAGATTTTAAAGAAATTGTTGCAGATGAATTACCCATAGGGTTACCTCCTTTGCGTAGTATATCAAACCAAGTTGATTAGATTCCAGGATCGAGTTTACCAAATAAAGCACCTTACCGAATGACTCCATCATAGAGTGAAGAAGTGAATCAGCAAGTGCAGGACTTGCTTAACTGAGAGTTGATTAGTGAGAGCTTGAGCCCTTGTGTGTTACTAGCAGTATTGATGCCAAGAAAACAAGGGAATGGTGAATTTGTATTGATTCACGTGCTATAAACAAAATAACTATCAAGTATCGGTTTCCATTTCCCAGAATGGATGACCTTATGGATTTCCTGAGTGGTTCAGAGTATTTTACTAAAATTGATTTGAAGAGTGGTTATCACCATATTCAAATCAGAGAAGGTGAGGAATGGAAGATTACATTCAAGATGAAATATGTACTATTTGAATGGTTAGTGATGTTGTTTGGGTTAACTAATGCATTCAACACATTCATGAGATTGATGAACGAAGTCTTGAAGCCATTTTTGGCTAAGTTTGTGGTTGTATATTTGGATGATATACTAATTTTTAGAAAGAGTATAATAGAGCATGTGGAGAATGTGAGGAAAGTACTATAGTGATTGAAAGAAGAGAAACTATTGATAAACCTAAAGAAGTGTACATTCATGCAGTGAGAATTGATGTACCTGGGTTTCATGGTTTCAAAAGAAGAACTTAAAATGGATCCTAAGAAATCTATTATCGAATGGCCAACACCAAGATGTACATTCCATGTGAGGAGATTCCATGGATTGACAGGATTCTACCTGGAAATTCATTAGAAAATATAGCCAAATGTGTGTGCCTCTTACAGAATGTATGAAGAAGGGAGTGTTTTAGTCGACCGCAACAGTAGAGAATTCATTTGAAGAATTGAAGAAAAGGGTAACAGCATAACCAGTATTAGCATTACCAAATTTTAACAAAGTGTTTCAGGTTGATTGTGATGCTAGTGGAACAACAATTGGAGCAGTTCTAAGTCAAGAAGGTAGACCCATTGCATTTTTCAGCGAGAAGTTGAATGAGTCCAGAAAGAAGTACTATGTTTATGATCAATAATTTTATGCTATTGTGCAATCTTTTAAGAAATGGAAGGAGAATCGATCTTAATAGGGAGACGAGATTTTAAAGAGAGGGAAGATCGATTCATTGGGGTGAGTGAATACCGTCGGTTGACATGAAGAAAAAAAAAACACAGGCGGATTTGGGGAAACAAAGAGGTATCGCGCCAATGTTCATAGGTGAAGTCATCCCATCCGGATTCTGCAACTGTAATCAAAAGAAATGAATGTGGCCATGGTGGAATCAATTCACATTTATGCTACTGTATCAGTAAGATTGTAAGCCTTTAATTTGCAATGATAGTTATAAACAAAAGGGTAATAGTGTATTAGTAGAGAAGTCATTTGAAGAATTGAAGAAAGGGTAACATCACAGCCAGTATTAGCATTACCATATTTTAATCAAGTATTTTAGGTTGATTGTGATGCCAGTGGAACAAAAATTGGAGTAGTTCTAAGTCAAGAAGGAAGACCCATTGCATTTTTCAACAAGAAGTTGAACGAGTCCATAAATAAGTACTATGTTTATGATCGGGAATTTTATGCTATTGTGCAAGCTTTGAAGAAATGGCGACGTTATCTACTATCGAAGAAGTTTGTCTTGTTCATGGACCACAAAGCTTTGCATTACATTAACAACCAAGTTAATTTGAATCAAAAACATACTAAATGGGTAGAATTCTTGCAAATTTATTCTCTTGTGCTTAACCACAGGTCTGAGAAGTCTAATAAGGTAGTTCATGCATTAAGTCGAAGGACAACAATACTCAATACCATGTCAGTAGAAGTGGTAAGTCTGAATTGTCTAAAGACATTGTATGAAGAATATGTAGATTTATTAAAAGATTGGAAGGCGTGTAAGGAGCCTTGGAGTTTAGACAGAAAACCGTATCTGGACTACCATATCCAAGAGGGGTTTTTCTTTAAAAACCAACAATTTTGTATTCCTAGAAGTTTCATATGGTTGAATCTCATTAAAGACTTGTTAGAAAAACAGGACCGTGGAGCAATAAAATAAAACAAATGTGGAAACCAAACATAGAAGATACACAATACAATAGAGACACAGATTCACGTGGTTCACCCAGTGTGGGCTACGTCTACTAGAAAAATTGCCAGGTTCTTCCTTTATTATTATCCAACATATGAAGGGATACAACCTACAACAAACCCGTTGTAACTTCCTCTTCTTTCTCTCACAATCTCCTATCTCAGAATACAATAGTCGCCATCAACCATAGCCGCAATACATTTCCCTCATAAAAGAGGGTTGCCTTCTAGGGAAAAAAACCCTAACATAATCTCTATCATTAGATCTGCGACCTTATAATGAATGGTCCAGATTTACAATGAAATTACAATATACATTTACAAGGCAATTTTTTCTTTCGGGGGCTTCGCCCCCTAACCCCCAAGCCAGGGGGATAGCCCCCCCGGACCCCGCAGAGGGGGTACCCCCCCTCTTCACTCCCACGCGTGGAAGAGTGTACATACTTATGGGGTGTAAATACTTCATGGGGTATAAACACGGCTGAAAGTAAAAGACATATGAATCAGGAAGATAATCAGGCTCCACAACCAACAATCTCCCACTTGGAGACTGATCTCAACAAATCCACCGCTGTTGTATATGTTGTACTCTGAACCTTATTGGACCTGGAAAATTTCTCATCTTCATCTTCATTCTTGAAGACCAACTAAAACTGGGCAGGAACTCAGTTTCTCCCTGGTTACTCCCTTTGTTAACATGTCTGTAGGATTTTGTCTAGTGTGTATCTTTTCCAACTTCAAATGTCCATCTTCCAAGGTGGATCGCATGAAGTGGTACCTCAACTGTATATTCTTAGTATTCAAATGGAAGGCTGAGATCTTTGCAAGATGAATGGAACTCTCACTATCACAGTACAACCTCCTATTCTCTTGCTTCTTTCCCAATTCCTCCATAAACCTTTGTAACCAAATCATCTCTTTACTATCCTCTGTAGCAGCAACATACTCTGCCTTTGTTGTTGAAAGTGCAACAACCTTTTACATTTTTGAAATCCAACTTACTATTGTTCCACCTACAGTAAACACATACCCTATGGTACTCCTCTTGCTATCTTTATCACCTGCCATATCTGAATCAACATATCCTTGTAGAATAGTTTCTGAACTTCCAAAACATAATGCATGATTAGCAGTACCTCTCAAGTATCTGAGAATCCACTTTACTACCTCCTAATGTTCTTTACCTGGATTGTTCATATATCTGCTCACAACTCCCACTGCATGTGCAATATCCGGTCTTGTGCAAACCATTACATACATCAAGCTGCCAATTGCTAATGAATATGGGACCTTGGACATGTATTCTATCTCCTCCTGTGTCTTGGGACACATTTCCTTAGTTAATTTTAAATGGCTGGCCAAAGTTGTACTAATTGGTTTTTCATTCTGCATTCTAAACCTCTCCAACACCTTCTCTTTGTACTCACCCTGAGACAATGTCAGTTTGCAATTTTTCCTGTCTCTTGTTATTCTCATACCAAGGATTTTCTTTGCAGCACCCAAATCCTTCATCGCAAATGAATTGGATAATTTCTTCTTGAGAACATTTATATATTGCATATTAGACCCTGCAACAAGCATGTCATCTACATACAATAGCAATATAATAAAGCTTCCATTTTCTAGCTTTTTAAGATAAACACAGTGATCAGAATGACATCTACTATAACCTTGTTCTGTCATAAACCTGTCAAACTTCAGATACCACTGCCTTGGAGCTTGCTTTAGGCCATATAAGCTCTTCTTCAACCTACATACCAAATTCTCCTTCTCTTTGACCTCATACCCCTGTGGTTGCTGCATATAAA
>JASDQU011249627.1:0-24571 GCA_032191745.1 Picea mariana
ACAGCCCGCATTTACCTAACAAAACACAAAAAAAATAATGTTGCCGATGGGACAAAAAGCTATGGGTCAGTTAACTGAAACTCCCAGCCATGCATGGCCGAGAGTTCATCCAAAACCCTAGCTCCTTCTAGCCTATAAAAGAAGGGGTAGGGGTACTATTTGGAGGAGGAAAATTATAGCGAAGAAACTCTGCCCATTTTCCGAATCCATTTGTCCCAACCCTTTAGCCTTTCCTCAAGCCTAAGGAGAATTAACGAAAAGCAGTTGGAGTACAAAAGAAGAGGAGGAGCCCAGGATCAGGATCAAGGAGCGGTGGCCGGTCTCGACTACAATTGTAAGTTGATTCATTTTGAAAATAATAAAAGAATACTTTTCCCGTTCCAATGCATGAGTTATATGTGGTTTGTGTAATTTATGCTTAATTTCTAACCCTCAAGTAGAAAAGTAGCACGCATGCATAGTTGTTTGTTTTGATTGCAAGATTACTTTGGAAGGAGCCGCGCAAGCAAGCAGTCAAGAGCGCAACGGAGGATCTACACCAAACATCAGTAAAAAGGTTAGTAGTTCCTTTCTATGCATGTATTGTGAAAGAGGGGTTTAAGTTTTGGGGTGGTAGGTTAAAAGGTCATTTCTTTAAGGTCAAAATCTACATGCAAGCCTAGCCCTAGCTTGCTAGTCCGTAGGGTATTATTTCCCAACAACACCATTGATCCAGATTATTTTCAGCACAAAATGAGAGCGGAGATATAATAAAGAAATGCATAGAGATATCAAAGATATTCAATAATATAACAAAAATGTATTATATATGCAACCATAAACAAATATATACAGTAATACACGATTTCTATTAATGAAAGAAATGTACAGAGACTGTAAAAATATGGACTGAAAAACTCGCTAGAATGGTGGCAGCTTATCTTTGAGAAGAGATGTGATAGCTACTCGCATTCGAAAGAAGATGATTACAATGAGGCTCTGAAGGAATTTTTACAATAAACAAGAATTCAAAAAACCATATACATCCAAAAACCTAACCCTAGGAGATGAACCGCCAAAAGTCATGTGGGCCTCGTTTGGGTAAATTAGTGCAATAACTTCTCGGGGTTGTAACTTTTGCATACGATCCCCGTTTTAGGCGTATGATAGCTTGTTGGAAAGGTATCATCGAGGCAATTCATTTTGGGGCCTCAATTATGTTGTAGGTTATCATTGAGAAGCTTTATCCCAAAAAACCTTCATTTAGTCCCTCAAAATGGCCCCTAAAGTTAAAAACTGCTAAAAAGAAACCTTTGCGCTTTGCTACAGCCTTGTCGGCCTATTTCTGTTGGATATAAGGTTCTTGGGGTGAGGCTATAGTGGTTGCAGTGTCCTTATATTCTCCTTTTGAATAGATTATGAAGAAGCTAAATTTTGTAGTATGGGATACTACCTTGTGACACTTTTTAGGTGGAACACTAGTCGGAACTAAATCTGGTATTCTCTAGAGATGACCCCCCAGAAAAACAATGACACTGCAGGGTCGAGACACATAAACAACATGGTGCTTCCACATATATGGTTGGCCCAAGAGAACATCACAGACATCCAATGGGGCAACATCACATAATACCTCATCCTTGAAGTGTTTGATGCTGTATGACAATCGACATTGTTGGATGACGCAGAGATCTCGTCCTTGGCGAAGCCACCCGATGTTGTATGGATGTAGGTGTGGTGTTGTCGACAATCCCAACTGTTTGACGACCTATGTTGAGATAAGGTTATTTTGTCTTCCACTATCAACAATAAAATGCAGCGGGGTCCCCTTCACCCACATCTATGAATCAAAAAGGCGCTCCCCCTCTTTAGGATCTGTTGTTTCTTTTGGGTTAATTGTTGCGGTCGCGAAAATAACAGTGGGGTCTGCATCGATGATCTGTCCTTTACCAGTATTTTCATAATCAGATTTTGAATCAAGGTTCGACTCTTTGTCTTTGATCTCGACCACCAATGACTATTTTGAGCGACATTCATCGATGTTGTGCCAGGGGCTTTTGTGTAGCTTGCACCATTTTTCGGTGTCCTTTTTTGTCTTCCCGTGACCCTGATTTTCCTATGTCTTAGACTACATTTCAAGAGACTGTTTGTTAGGGCTGTCTCAGTCATACTTTGGCTGTTGTTGATTTGTAGAACTGAAATACCATTTGTTCTGGTGCTTAAATTTCTTCTCGATTTTAACAACATATCAATAAGTAGCATCGAGTGATGAGATGTCCAGAAAATCCATTTCAGTTTGGATGTATCTGTGTAGAGCCCCATGGTATTTCGGAACCAAATGTCGTTCAAAGTATTTGATACCCAGATTGGTGTGAAAGGTATGGAAGGTATTGGTGAACTCCAGAACTGCTTGGCCCCTCTCTTTCCGCAGTGTGGTCCATCTCATGTAGTGGTCCTCATAGTTTCCAACAGGGTAGTACTGTTCCTTTACCGCATCCAAAAAAAATTCCCAAGTGAGCTCGGTCCCATATATTCCAGAATCCTCTGTGTAACTTTGCTCCCAGTAAGTTTCCCACCAATGTTTGACATGAGGGAGAGCTTGAAGGAGTGCAAAGGTGCTCTTTTCTCTGTCGGAAAAATTGTGAATAGGAAAATAACCTTCTAGCAGATTTAACCAATTGTCTAGGGATTCTGCATCTATCTGTCCTTCAAATATAGGAATATCAAAATTAACTTGTACCTTGAAAGGTGAGGTGATTCCAAAGTGGCCACTTGATGAAGATGCAACTTTTTCTATTGGCAGGCGTTGAAGGATGTGGGAAAAATTCTCCATCATTTCGTCCCTCTGTCGCGTGAGAGCTTGCTCAAGCAAGAGACTGATATGATCGTCTGCTCCATCGTTTTTATTTTCTTCCTCCATTGAGGGTTTCTTGGGTGTGGGAGAATGATTTTATTCAATAGAGACAAGCTCAATACCCAAATTTCTATACTCGGACCTCATCGGAGACATGCAATTAAAAACGATCAAGAGCATCCTACTCTGATACCACTGATCCAGATTATTTTCGGCATGAAACGAGAGCGGAGATATAATAAATAAATGCACAGAGATATTGCAGATATTCAATAATATAACAAAAATGTATTAGATATGCAACCATAAACAAATATATACAGTAATACATGATTTCTATTAATGAAATAAATGTATAGAGACTGTAAAAATACAGAGTGAAAGACTCGCTAGAATGGTGGCAGCTTATCTCTGAGAAGAGATGTGATGGCTACTCGCATTCGCAAGAAGATGATTACAATGAGGCTTCAAAGGCATTTTTATAATAAACAGGAATTCCAAAAACCCTAGACATCCAAAAACCTAACTCTAGGAGATGAAGCGCCAAAAGTCATGTGGGCCCTGTTTTGGTAAGTTAGTGCATTAACTTGCTAGGGTCGTAACTTTTGCATACGGTCTTTGTTTTAGGCGTATGATACCCCGTTGGAAAGGTACCATCAAGGAGATTCATTTTGGGGCCTAAATCATGTTGTAGGAAAATATTGAGAATATTGATCTTGAAAAACCTTCATTTAGGTCCTCAAAATGGCCCCGGAAGTTAAAAACTGCTAAAAATAGTAAATTGCCAAAATTGTCAGAAAACTATTTTTAGCTAGTCGGAAAAGGTGGGTGGACACTAATATCCACTTGGATCAATCCGCCCTCCTTAGAAAGCAATGGTATCCATTTTTTTGAGTTCCTCAGGGAGAGGGAGAAGCGTTTGTTGAGTCTGCATATTGGTGAGCTGCTTGCCTCGCTAGAGATGTCGCGCTGCTCAATTTGTGGAAGTCTGTAACGAAGCTGTTGAGGCTGAGGCTGTTCAAAAAGTCAAGATACATGAGAGGATGATGTGTAGAAGGAATCTTTGTGCTTTTCTGCAACCTTGTCGACCTGTTTCTATTGGATAGAAGGTTCTTGTGGCGAGGCTGTAGTGGTTGCAGTGTCCTTCTGTTCTCCTTTTGAACAGATTGTAAATAAGATAAATTTGGTAGTATGGGATACAACCTTGCAACAAGTTTTAGGTGAAAAAATAGTCAGAACTACCTATAGTATTCTGTAGAGATGACCCCCCTGAGAAACAATGACACTTTGGGGTCGAAACTCATAAGCAACATGGCACTTCCACATATATGGTTGGCTGCCATATGACAATCAACATTGTTGGTTGACATGGAGATATCATCCTTGGTGAAGCCACCCGATGTTGTATGGCTACAGGTGTGGTGTTGTCGACAATCCAAACTGTTTGACGACTTTTGTTGAGATGAGGTTTTCCTGGCTTCTGTTATCAAGAATAAAATGCAGTGGGGTCCCCTTCTCCCACATCTATGAATGAAAAATGAGCTTCCCATCTTCAGGATCTGTTGGTTCTTCTGGTTGAATTTTCGCGATCGTGACAATAGTAGTGGTGTCTTCTTCGATGATCTGTCCTTTACCAGTATTTTTAGAATCAGATTTTGAATCAGGGTTTGACACTTTGTCTTTGATCTCGGCCACCGATGACTGTTTTAGGAGACATTCATCAGTGTTGTGCTCGGGGATTTTGTGGAACTCACACCATTTTCTAGTGTCCTTCTTTGTCTTCCCGTGACCCTTCTTTTCCTGTGTCTTTGACTGGTTTTCGAGAGAATGTTTGTTAGGGATGTCTCGGTCATACTTTGGATATGTTGGATTTGCAGACCCAAAATCTTGTTTGTTCTGGTGCTTAAATTTCTGCTTGATTTTAACAACATATCGATAAGCAACACCGAGTGATGAGATGTCTAGAAAATCCATTTCAATTTGGATGTATCTATGTAGAGCCCCACGGTATTTCAGAACCAAATGTCATTCAGAATCCTTGATACCCAGCTTGGTGCGCAAGGTATGGAAGGTATTGGTGAACTCCGGAACTGCTTGGCCCCTCTCTTTTTGCAGTGTGGTCCATCTCATGTACTGGTCCTCATAGTTTCCAACAGGGTAATACTGTACCTTTACCACATCCACAAAAAAATCCCAAGTGGGATCGGCCCCATATATTCCAGACTCCTCTATGGAACTTTGTTCCTAGTAAGTTTCCCACCAATGTTTGACATGAGGGAGATATTTAAGGAGTGCAAAGGTGATCTTTCCTCTGTCGGAAAAATTGTGAATAGAGAAATAACCTTCTAGCAGATTTAACCATTTGTCTAGGGCTTCTCCGTCTATCTGTCCTTCAAATACAGGAATATCAAAATTAACTTGTACCTTGAAAGGCGAGGTGCTTCCAAAGTGGCCGCTTGATAAAGATGTGCCTATTGCTATTGGCAGGCATTGAAGGATGTGGGAAAACTTCTCGATCATTTCCTCCCTCTGTCGCATGAGAGATTGCTTAAGAAACAGACTGATAGGATCGTCTTCTCCGTCGTTTTTCATTTCTTCTGCCATTGAGGGTTTCTTGGGTGTGTGAGAGTGATTTTATTCAAGAGAGACAAGATCGAGAGCCAAATTTCTATACTCGGACCTCGTCGGGGACATGCAATGAAAAATGATCAAAGCAGCTTGCTCTGATACCACTGATCTGGATTATTTTCGGCACGAAATGAGAGCGAAGATATAATAAAGAAATGCACAGAGATATAAAAAATATTCAATAATATAACATAAATGTATTAGATATGCAAACATAAGCACGGATATACAGTAATACACGATTCCTATTAATGAAAGAAATGTATAGAGACAGTAAAAATACAGAGTGAAAGACTTGCTAGATTGGTGGCAACTTATCTCTAGGAAGAGATGTGACAGCTACTCGCATTCACAAGAAGATGATTACAATGAGGATTTGAAGGCCTTTTTACAATAAACAAGAATGCCAAAAACCATAGACATCTAAAACCCTAACCCTAGGAGATGAAGCGCCAAAAGTCATGTGGGCCTCGTTTGGGTAAGTTAGTGCATTAGCTTCCCCGGGTCATAAGTTTTGCATACGATCTCCGTTTTAGGTGTATGATAGCCCGTTGGAAAGGTATCATCGAGGAGATTAATTTTGGGGCCTCAATAACATAAGAAGATATCATTGAGAAGCTTGATCCTGAAAAAACTTCATTTAGGCCCTCAAAATGGCCCCGTAAGTTAAAAACTGCTAAAAATAGTAAATTGCAAAAATTGTCAGAAAACTGTTTTGAGCCAGTCGAAAAAGGTGGGTGGCCAATGATATCCACCTGGATAAATCCTCCCTCCTTAGGAAACAATGGTATGCATTGTGTTGAGTTCCCGGGGGAGAGGGAAAAGTGTTTGCTGAATCTGCATCTTGGTGAGCTACTTGCCTTGCTGGAGACGTCGCACTGCTCAGTTTGTGGAAGTCTGTCACGAACCTGTTGAGGCTAAGGCTGTTCAAAAAGTCGAGATACATGGAAGGAATATTTGCGCTTTGCTGCAGCCTTTTCAACCTTCTTCTGTTGGATAGAAGGTTCTTGGGCCGAGACTGTAGTGGTTGCAGTGTCCTTCTGTTCTCCTTTTGAACAGATTGTGAAGAAGATAAAATTTGCATTATGGGATACTACCTTGCGACACGTTTTAGGTGGAATATTAGTCAGAACTACCTCTGGTATTCTGTAGAGATGACCCCCCATAGAAACAATGACACTGCGGGGTCGAGACTCATAAACATCATGGCACTTCCACATATATGGTTGGCCCAAGAGAACATCACAAACATCCAGTGGGGAACATCACATAATAAATCATCCTTGGAGGGTTGGATGCCGTATGACAATCAACATTGTTGGCTGACATAGAGATCTCATCCTTGGCGAAGCCACCCGATGTTGTATGGCTGCAGGTGTGGTGTTGTCGACAATCCCAACTGTTTGATGACCTCTGTTGAGATGAGGTTCTTCTGGCTTCTGCTATCAACAATAACAATGAACGGGGTCTCCTTCACCCACATCTGTGAAGAAAAAGGCGCTCCCCCTCTTTAGGATATGTTGGTTCTTCTGGTTGAATTGCTACGGTCATGACAATAGCAGTGGGATCTGCGTCGATGATCTGTTCTTTACCAATATTTTCAGAATCAGATTTTGAATCAGGGTTCAGATCTTTGTCTTTGATCTCAGCCACCAATGACTATTTTGAGATACATTCATCGGTGTTGTGCCGGGGGCTTTTGTGGAACTCACACCATTTTTTAGTGTCCTTCTTTGTCTTCTTGTGACCCTTCTTTTTCTGTGTCTTGGACTGGTTTTTGGGAGACTGTTTGTTAGGGATGTCTCGGTCATACTTTGGTTGTTGAGGATTTCCAGACCTGAAATCTCATTTGTTTTGGTGCTTAAATTTCTACTTGATTTTAAAAACATATCAATAAGCAACATCGAGTGATGAGATGTCTAGAAAATCCATTTCAGTTTGGATGTATCTGTGTAGAGCCCCACGGTATTTCAGAACCAAATGTTATTCAGAGTCTTTGATACCCAGCTTGGTGTGCAAGGTATGGAAGGTATTGGTGAACTCTGGAACTGCTTGGCCCCTCTCTTTCCGCAGTGTTGTCCATCTCATGTACTGGTCCTCATAGTTCCCAATAGGGTAATATTGTTCCTTTATCGCATCCACAAAAAAAATCCCAAGTGGGCTCGTCCCCATATATTCCAGACTCCTCTGTGGAACTTTTCTCCCAGTAAGTTTCCCACCAATGTTTGACATGAGGGATATCTTTAAGGAGTGCGAAGGTGATCTTTTCTCTGTCGAAAAAATTGTGAACAGAGAAATAACCTTCTAGCAGATTTAACCATTTATCTAGGGCTTCTACATCTATCTATTCTTCAAATATAGGAATATCAAAATTAACTTGTACCTTGAAAGGCGAGGTGCTTCCAAAGTGGTCACTTTATGAATATGCGCCTGTTGGTATTGGCATGAGTTGAAGGATGTGGGAATAATTATCCATCATTTCATCCCTCTGTCGTGTGAGAGCTTGCTCAAGCAACATACTGATAGGATCATCTGCTTTGTCGTTTTTCTTTTCTTCCTCCATTGAGGGTTTCTTGGTGTGCGAGAGCGATTGTCTTCAAGAGAGACAAGCGCGAGACCCAACTTTCTATACTCAGACCTCATCAGGGACATGCAATGAAAAATGTTCAAGAGCAACCTGCTCTGATACCACTGATCTAGAGTATTTTTGGCACGAAATGGGAGTGGAGATATAATAAAGAAATGCACATAGATATTGCAGATATTCAATAATATAACAGAAATGTATTAGGGATGCAACCATAAACACAGATATACAGTAATACACAATTTCTATTAATGAAAGAAATGTACAGAGACTGTAAAAATACAGAGTGAAAGACTCGCTAGAATGGTGAGAGCTTATCTCTGAGAAGAGATGTGATGGCTACTCGCATTACAAGAAGATGATTAAAATGAGGCTCTGAAGGCATTTTTACAATAAACAGGAATGCCAAAAAACCTATACATCCAAAAAATTAACCCTAGGAGATGAAGCGCCAAAAGTCATGTGGGCTTCGTTTGGGTAAGTTAGTGCATTAACTTCCTGGGGTTGTAACTTTTGCATACTATCTCCGTTTTAGGTGTATGATAGCCCAATGGAAAGGTATCATTGAGGAGATTCATTTTGGGGACTCAATGATTATATAGGATATCATAGAGAAGCTTGATCCTGAAAAACCTTCATTTAGGCCCTCAAAATGGCCATGAAAGTTAAAAATTGCAAAAAATAGTAAATTGCCAAAATTGTCAGAAAACTATTTTGAGCCAGTCAGAAAAGGTGGGTGGCCACTGATATCCATATGAATCAATCCTCCCTTCTTAGGAATAAATGGTATCCATTGCGTTGAGTTCCCGAGGGAGAGGGAAAAGTGTTTGCTGAATCTGCGTCTTGGTGTGTTGCTTGCCTTGCTGGAGACGTCGCGCTGCTTAGTTTGTGGAAATCTGTCACAAAACTTCTGAGGCTAAGGTTGTTCAACAAGTCGAGATACATGAGAGGATGATGTGCAGAAGGAATCTTTGCACTTTGCTGTTGGAAAATACTTAACAGACAACGAATGGCATAAGTACAGGAAGAATGTAACAGACGGGCATCAGTAAAGATGGCATGAGTACAGGAAGAATGTACAAAGGATTGTTGGCATGTTTTACAGGCAGTGTATGCTTGTCATTGATGGCAAGTATAGTAGTGATGATGGCTTGAGTACAACAGCGATGATCAATGGTGCAGTGATAATCGGGGAAGAGCAACAACTGTGTTCGTTGGATCCCTTCCTGAATTCCCGATGGCCGTCAGATCTGAATAAGAGCACGCTGAAGAGGTAGGCCCATAAGGTTTGAGAAGCATTTCTACTTGTTGGATCCCCTTCAAATTCCCGATAGAACGAGGGTCGTCAGATCTGAATGTAGACAATAAGAGCGCTGTAGAGGAGGACATATCTCAGATGTTGGATCCAAGTATAGGACCCAACTATCATTGGATCAAGGAGAACCTACACATTCTTTAAAGTGCAAGGAGTAGCGGGGCTCACAAAATCCTGAAAGAAGGAGGACCGTCCATCATCAGGTAGGACACGTGGGGAAAGATCATCAGTTCACTGACTGGAGAGTCAAAGGAATGATGTTCCCTAACCTCTTGAAATTGCGATATGCAAAATTGCGATTTAATCTGAGCCGTCAGATTAATGTTGAATCTGGACCGTTGATTCCAATCCATGTCAGAGTTTCGAGGATCGAGAGTTGGAGATGTCAAGTAATATCAACCACAGGAATCTCGAAATTGCGATATGTGAAATCACGATTTAATCTGAGCCATCAGATCAAGATGTGATCTGGACCGTTGATCCGACTCCATATCGGAGTTTCGGGGATCGCAACATGGAGAGGCAAGAAAACAATGCAACATGATTGCTAAAATTGAGATTCAATCATAGCCGTTGAATCAAGCTCAGATCTGGACCATTGATCTAACTCCATATCAGAGTTTCGAGGATCGCAACATGGAGAAGCAAGAAACAATGCAACAAGAATGCCAAAATCGCGATATGCGAAATCGCGATTCAATCGCAGCCGTTGAATCAAGATCAGATCTGGACCGTTGATCCAACTCCATATCAGAGTTTCAGGGATCACAACATAGAGAGGCAAGAAAACAATGCAACAAGAATGCCGAAATCGCGATATGCAAAATCACGATTCAATTGCAGCTGTTGAATCAAGATCAGATCTGGACCGTTGATCCAACTCCATATCAGAGTTTTGCGAATCGTGACATGGAGAGACAAGAAAACAATGCAACAATAAATGCAAAATCGTGAAATGATCTGAACCATCAGATCAAGTGTTGATCAGAGGGTTACTGTTCTCTCTCACAATTATCTCCTTAGTTTCGAATTTGTTAGTGAAACATACTCATGATTGCCGATCAGTTGGCATTTCAGTTGCTGAGACAATTGTCTTCCTTTTGCCTAAGGAGATGGGAATTTGAACCATCGTGTGTGTGTGTAAAATAAAATGAGACAGACATCATGAAGTTGGCAGTTCTGTATGAAAAATGAATAAAACTGTAAGAAAGGGAAAATCATACAGTGCAGAGTGAGATGGAGAATATGCATAGTGTGAGATGAAACTCAGGGAAGAGTAACAGATGATGAAGAAAACTTGAAGCAGATCAGAATGAAAGAAGAAGTTGATGCAGAGCAGACCTTCTTAATAGACAAAGGAAGAAAATAATTGCAGAACAGTTAGAAGAAGACCGGATTTACAGAACAAAGAAATATTGGTAAGAATTGATTTATCTGTGTAGTTGAATGTTTATATATTCATTCATATTTTAGGGAGGTTGGGAGGTGCTCAGGAGGACTGTTGTCCTTAGAGATTCAAGTGAGAGCTTGAACATAGGAAGTTGTAGCTTCCATCTGGTTGCAGCCAGAGAAACCAGAGTGGCAGGGTGGTGCAAGGGAGAACTAGTTTTCTCTGTTATACAAGTTGGAGCCTGTGTAACTGGAAGTTGGTGCTTCCATCCAGTTGGTGCTGGAACATTAAGGGAGTTGGTGCTTCCTTCTAGTGGGTGCTAGAAAAACCAGAGAGTTGGTGCTCTCAAACAAGTTGTAGCTTGCAAAATAGAGGTAGCAGCCTCACATTGAGTTGGTGCTCAATCATAGACGATGTATAGAACTTAAAAGACTGCCTATCATTTTGAAAAAGAAGAGGTTTTCTCCCTTTATGGGTTTCCTCGTGAAAATCTGTCTCTGTGTATACTTTATGTGTGACTGTTGCTCTTTACTTTGACTGTCCATATGATGTATATTGTTGAAAATCACTTGAAGAAATATTAATAATGTTTTAATAGACTTAATATTGTTTAAGCTCACTTACAACTGATTCACCCCCCCCTCTCAGTTGTCTTAGTAATTTCAACATTTGCTGCAACCTTGTCGACCTGCTTCTGTTGGATAGAAGGTTCTTGGTATGAGACTATAGTGGTTGCAGTGTCCTTCTATTCTCCTTTTGAATAGATTGTGAAGAAGCTAAATTTTGTAGAATGGGATACTACCTTGCATAACTTTTTAGGTGGAACAATAGTCAGAACTACCTCTGGTATTATATAGAGATGACCCCCCAAAGAAACAATGACACTGCGGGGTCAAGACTCATAAACAACATGGCACTTTCACATATATGGTTGGCCCAAGAGAACATCACAGACATCCAGTGGGGCAACATCACATAATATCTCATCCTTGAAGGGTTGGGTGCCGTATGACAATTGACATTGTTGGTTGACACGAAGATCTCATCCTTGGTGAAGCCACTCGATGTTGTATGGCTACGGGTGTGGTGTTGTCGACAATCCCAACTATTTGACGACCTCTATTGAGATGAGGTTCTTCTAGGTTCCACTATCAACAATAAAATACAACAGGATCCCCTTCACCCACATCTGCGAATGAAAAAGGTGCTCGCCCTCTTCAGGATCTATTGGTTCTTTTGGTTGAATTTCTGTGGTCATGACAATAGCAGTGGGGTCTGCGTCGATGATCTGTCCTTTACCAGTATTTTCAGAATCAGGGTTCGGCTCTTTCTCTTTGATCTCAACCACCAATGACTGTTTTGAGCGACATTCATCAGTGTTGTGCCAGGGGATTTTTTGGAACTCGCACCATTTTTCGATGTCCTTCTTTGTCTTCTCGTGAACCTTCTTTTCCTGTGTCTTGGACTAGTTTTCAGGAGACTTTGTTAGGGCTGTCTAGGTCATACTTTGGCTATTGCAGATTTTCAGACCCAAAATCCCGTTTGTTCTGGTGCTTAAATTTCTGCTCGATTTTAACAACATATCGATAAGAAGCACCGAGTGATGAGATGTCTAGAAAATCCATTTCAGTTTGGATGTATCTATGTAGAGCCCCATGGTATTTTAGAACCAAATGTCATTCATAATCTTTGATACCCAGCTTGGTGTGAAAGGTATGGAAGGTATTGGTGAACTCCAGAACTTCTTGGCCCCTTTCTTGCCACAGTGTGGTCCATCTCATGTACTGGTCCTCATAGTTTCCAACAGGGCAATACTGTTCCTTTACCGCATCCACAAAAAAATCCCAAGTGGGCTCAACCCCATATATTCCAGACTCCTTTGTGGAAATTTGCTCCTAGTAAGTTTCCCACCAATGTTTGACATGAGGGAGAGATTTAGGGAGTGCGAAGATGATCTTTTCTCTGTCAGAAAAATTGTGAACATAGAAATAACCTTCTAGCATATTTAACCATTTGTCTAGGGCTTCTGGATCTATCTGTCCTTAAAATACAGGAATATCAAAATTAACTTGTACCTTGAAAGGAGAGGTACTTCCAAAGTGGCCTCTTGATGAAGATGCGCTTGTTGCTATTGGCAGACATTGAAGGATGTGGGAAAAATTCTTCATCATTTCGTCCCTCTGTCGCGTGAGAGCTTGCTCAAGAAACAGATTGATAGGATCATCTGCTCCATTGTTTTTATTTTATTTCACCATTGAGGGTTTCTTCGGTGTGTGAGAGCAATTGTTTTAAAGAGAGAGAAGCTAGAGACCCAACTTGCTATACTCGGACCTCGTCGGGGACATGCAATGAAAAATGATCAAGAGCATCCTGCTTTGATACCAGTGATCCGGATGATTTTCGGCACGAAATGAGAGCAGAGAGATAATAAAGAAATGCACAAAGATATCGCATATATTCAATAATATAACATAAATGTATTATAGATGCAACCATACAAACATATATATAGTAATACACGATATCTATTAATGAAATAAATGTATAGAGACTGTAAAAATACAGAGTGAAAGACTCGCTAGAATGGTGGCTACTTATCTATAAGAAGAGATGTGACGGCTACTAGAATTTGCAATAAGATGATTACATTGAGGCTTTGAAGGAATTTTTACAATAAACAAGAATGCCAAAAATCCTAGACATCCAAAAACCTAACCCTAGGAGATGAAGCGCCAAAAGTCATGTGGGCCCTGTTTGGGTAAGTTAGTGCATTAACTTCCCGAGGTCGTAACTTTTGCATATGATCTCCGTTTAAGGCGTATGATAGCCTGTTGGAAAGGTATTGTCGAGGAGATTAATTTTTGGGCCTCAATCATGTCATAGGTAAACATTGAGAAGATTGATCCTGAAAAAACTTCATTTAGGCCCTCAAAATGGCCCCAGAAGTAAAAAACTGCTAAAAATAGTAAATTGCCAAAATTGTCAGAAAACTGTTTTGAGCCAGTCAGAAAAGGTGGGTGGCCACTGATATCTTCCTGAATCAATCCTCCCTCATTAGGAAGCAATTGTCTCCATTGCGTTGATTTCCCGGGGGAGAGGGAAAAACGTTTGCTAAATCTGCATCTTGGTGAGCTGCTTTCCTTGCTAGAGACGTCGTGTTGCTAAATTTGTGGAAGTTTGTCATGAACCTGTTGAGGCTGAGGTTGTTCAAAAAGTCAAGATGCATGAGAGGACGATGTGCAGAAGGAATATTTGTGCTTTTCTGTAGCCTTGTCGACCTGATTCTGTTGGATAGAAGGTTCTTGGGGCGAGGCTGTAGTGGTTGCAGTGTCCTTTTGTTTTCCTTTTGAACAGATATCGAAGAAGATAACTTTTGTAGTATGGGATACTACCTTGCGACACTTTTTGGGTGGAACAGTACTCGAAACTACCTCTGGTATTCTGTAGATATGACCCCCCTGGAGAAACAATGACACTGCGAGGTTGAGACTCATAAACAACATGGACCTTCCACATATATGGTCGGACCAAGAGAACATCACAGACATCCAGTGGGGAAACATAACATCATACCTCATCCTTGAAGGGTTGGATGCCTTATGACAATCAACATTGTTGGCTGACACAGAGATCTCGTCCTTGGCCAAGCCACCCGATGTTGTATGGCTGCGGGTGTGGTGTTGTCGACAATCCCAACTATTTGACGACCTCTGTTGAGATGAGGTTCTTCGGGCTTCCGCTATCAACAATAAAATGTAGTGGGGTTCGCTTCACCCACATCTGTGAATGAAAAAGGCACTCCCCCTCTTCAGGATCCGTTGGTTCTTTTGGTTGAATTGCTGCGATCGCGACAATAACAGTGGGGTTTGCGTCGATGATCTGTCCTTTACCAGTATTTTCATAATCAGATTCTGAATCAGGGTTCATCTTTTTGTCTTTGATCTCAGCCACCAATGACTGTTTTGAGCGACATTCATTGGTGTTGTGCCAGGGGATTTTTTAGAACTCGCACCATTTTTCGGTGTCCTTCTTTGTCTTCCTGTGACCCTTCTTTTCCTGTGTCTTGGACTGGTTTTCAGGAGACTGTTTGTTAGGGCTATCTCGGTCATACTTTGGCTGTTGTGGATTTGCAGACCCAGAATCCCATTTGTTCTGGTGCTTAAATTTCTGCTCGATTTTAACAACATATCGATAAGCAGCACCGAGTGATGAGATGTCCAGAAAATCCATTTCAGTTTGGATGTATTTGTGTAGAGCCCCATGGTATTTTAGAACCAAATGTCATTCAGATTCTTTGATACCCAGCTTGGTGTGCAAGGTATAGAAGGTATTGGTGAACTCTAGAACTTATTGGCCCCTCTCTTTCCGCAGTGTGGTCCATCTCATGTATTGGTCCTCATAGTTGCCAATAGGCTAATACTATTCCTTTACCGCATCCACAAAAAAATCCCAAGTGGGCTCGGTCCCATATATTCCAGACTCATTTGTGGAACTTTGCTCCCAGTAAGTTTCCCACCAATGTTTGACACGAGGGAGAGATTTAAGGAGTGCGGAGGTGATCTTTTCTCTGTCGAAAAAATTGTGAACAAATAAATAACCTTCTAGCATATTTAACCATTTGTCTAGGGCTTCTGCATCTATCTGTCCTTCAAATACAAGAATATCAAAATTAACTTGTACCTTGAAAGGCGAGGTGCTTCCAAAGTGGTCGCTTGATGAGGATGCACATGTTTCTATTGGAATATGTTGAAGGATGTGGGAAAAATTCTCCATCATTTCGTCCCTTTGTCGCGTGAAAGATTTCTCAAGCAACTGACTGATAGGATCGTCTGGTCTGTCATTTTTCTTTTCTTTTGACATTGAGGGTTTCTTGGGTGTGCGAGAGAGATTGTCTTCAAGAGATTCAAGCTCAAGACCCAACTTTATATACTCAAACCTCGTCAGGGACATGTAATGAAAAACAATCAAGAGCAGCCTGCTCTGATACCACTGATCCAGATTATTTTCGGCACGAAATGAGAGCGGAGATATAATAAAGAAATGCATAGAGATATCATAGATATTCAATAATATAACAAAAATGTATTAGAGATGCAACCATAAACAAATATATATAGTAATACATGATTTCTATTAATGAAATAAATGTACAGAGACTGTAAAAATATAGAGTGAAAAACTCGCTAGAATGGTGGCAGCTTATCTTTGAGAAGAGATGTGATGGCTACTCGCATTCAGAAGAAGATGATTACAATGAGGCTCTGAAGGAATTTTTACAATAAACAAGAATTCCAAAAACCCTATACATCCAAAAACCTAACCCTAGGAGATGAAGCGCCAAAAGTCATGTGGGCCTCGTTTGGGTAAGTTAGTGCATTAACTTCCCGGGGTCGTAACTTTTGCATACGATCTCCGTTTTAGGCGTATGATAGCTCGTTTGAAAGGTATCATTAAGGCGATTCATTTTGAGGCCTCAATTATGTTGTAAGTTACCATTGAGAATATTGATCCTAAAAAACCTTCATTTAGGCCCTCAAAATGGTCCCTGAAGTTAAAAACTGCTAAAAATAGTAAATTGCCAAAATTGTTAGAAAACTGTTTTGAGCCAGTCAGAAAAGGTGGGTGGCCACCGATATACACCTGGATCAAATATCCTCCCCAAATTATTACAAATAGAAACTCCGATGCCTCTAGCCACACAGAAAATAGAGACCCAAGGGTTAGAAACATGGAGCTCTAATGGACAGGATGCCCAAGAAAATTTGGAGGAAACTAAGACCTTGATAAAGAAGGTAGAAGAAAATCCATAGTCCACATCGGGTAAACCAACAATTGACACAACTGGGAAGCAACCATCCACCGAGATAGGCAAACCTATCCAATCTATCACACCTCTACAATTTAGTAGAGGGATCACGATGGCCGAAGTTGTATTCACAGGGGGCCTTACACCTATTTCAATAGAAGAGATGCAAGTGAAGCGTTTCAAATTTCACATTTTGTAACCTTTACTATTTTAGAAATAAGGAGAATTCCAACCATTTAGGGTTGAGAACATTTTGTATAAATACATATTTAGAAGAATGAACAAAGGCTACTTCTTTCTATATTGTAACTAAGAAAACTCATCCTTTGTGAGTATTAATACAAGCGCAGACAGGGATTCCAATTTTTTTGTAGTTTGAGTTATGTGCTCTTCTTGTATTTCATATTTCTAGTTTCCTTTATGTTACTCCTCGACAAGTGAATGATTGCAATTTAGTACAACATCTACTGTAATCATATTTCATTTAGTTATTTGATAAGCAAGCATTTTTTCCTCTGTATTTTCTATCAACAAATACGACCTGCAAGCTACTTGGATCACTATATCATATAACCTTTCAGGGGTACATTCCACTCTTTCTTCTACTATAAACAAGGTAAGATTCTTTTGTCATTGATGCCTTAGTTTGTTTAATATTTTTGTAATTTTCTCCATCACCACTCAATTTGATTAATTGACTCAGACGACGAAACACGACCTCTATTCTGTTCAACTATTAATTTCATTTGAGGATTTAAATTCTTACATAACTAACGGAAGAAAAAACATTCTTAAAACAAATCATTCCTTAAATTCTTGATGCCTGACATTATGCTTTGAGACTTAAGTTTAATCTTAAGAACAATAGTGACCATACCTTGTCTCCTACTTGAAACTGGTGCGGTACTCGATGTTGATCATGGCATTTTTTGTACTTAGCATTGGATTTCTGCAAAATCCCATAGACCTGTTGGCGAATGTGCTGAATCCGCTCAATGAATCTAGTGGCTTTTTCAGCCTTAGACTGAACATGGGAAGATTTTTCATGTGTGGTTGCAAGAGGTAGTGAAATATCAATGGGACCCAAGGGTTGGAATCCCAACCCCACCTAAAATGGGATATGGTCGGTGGAGCTATGGAGAGCCCTATTGTAGTTGTGTTGAAAATAGGGAAGACTCTCATCACATGTATGCATATGCTTAGAGTTTTACATTCACAGGATGTGCACAATCATACGATTGACAACCTCTGTTTGGCCATCGGTTTGGGGGTGGAAAGTAGTGGATTTAGTGAGCTTGGTGTCCAACAATGACTAGAGACTCGACCAAAATGTGTTGAGGAAATGGCTGTCTTGATCTGAGGTGATGTTATGTGGTATCCCAAAATGGATCCACACCCATTCGAATAATATCTTGGTAGTATCTGCCACTGTGATCCTCTTCTTGCAGGCTGTGAGAATGACCATCTTCAAAAACCGATAAACCACCACAAATATGCAATCATTTCCTTGCTTGGTGGACGGAAGGCTAGACATGTAATCCATCGAAATGGATTCCCAAGGCCTCTTGAGAGTAGGAAGAGGGTTGTATAAGCCTTGCTTCTTGATGGATATCTTGGAAATGGCACATGTGGTGTAAGATCTGGTATACTTTCTAACGTCATGTCAAAGTTTTGGCCAATAAAATGTTTCTATAGAATGACCACAATTTTCTTCATGCCAAAATGTCTTGCCATTCGACTGTAGTGAGCCTCCCAAATTATCTTTGCAAACTCACTTGCAGGAACACAGAGATGCCCATATGGCATAACAATTCGTCCTGAATGTGAAAATCGGTGCCATTTGCGCATGTACCCAAGAGATGATAGGTGGTGGTGAAGTTCAGATATTGCTGATAAAGTTGGGGCCACTCAGATGCCTCATTCCCATAGGAATGGAGCCCGGTGGTGAGGGCTTCCATGGGAGGTTGACTGAGGCATTCAATGACACAATTTGTGCTCCATGTCTTATACTTGATGTTGATATGGAACTTTTACAGGTAGGTGGACCACTTTTGATGGATATCGTTCTACAACTTCTCCTATGTCTGTATGAATTGTAGAGGCTTCTGATCAGTGTGGATGATTGTCTCCTTTCCCAGAATGTAATGTTTCCATTGACGATAGGATTGTACAATGGAATGCATTTCCTTGTCATAGGTGGGGTATTTCTGGACATTATCTGTGAGTGTCTCAGTATGGTATGCTACCAGATCACTGTGTTGAGTGAGACCTGCACCTACAACATAGTCGGATGCATCGGCCTCAATCTCGAACGGTTGTTGCAGATTGGGCAAGGAAAGTACTAGATCTAAGCACACGAGATGCTTCAGATCATCAAATGCTCGTTGTTATCCAAAATTTTGGTCATTGTGATGATGTTATGATGATGGAAAATCAAGCTCTTCACTAAGAACACTTTCCTGAGAAAAGTTACATTTGTCTGCTTCCAGAAATCATACTTTTAAGGGAGGTTCGTAGGTTGCCTATATATTTGCCTGCGAGAATGCATGATTCTCGCAGGCTACATTAAGCTGGAGTGCGAGGGGTTCGCACTGTACCTTACTCTCAGGGTGCGAACATCTTATAAAGGAGGAAAAAAGATAAAATCTTGAACCTTCTAGAAGGGAATCTTCTAGAAGGGTGAGTTGGCATTCGAATGGTTGTCAAATACTGGTTTTCTTGATATCTTGGGATCATTCCTATCCAAGTAACTAATCTATCTTCTCCTATATATTGAGGAGAATGATCATGGAAAAGGTTAGAAGCAAACTAGCAAGAGATTGATTGGAGAATTAGTGGAATATTGTATGAAGGACTGATGCTACAGCAGCTAGAGACACCAACAAGGTCATCAAAAGTGGTTGATTTTTTTCATGCATGAGCAAGTGTGTGTGTCAGGGCTAGGAGCCATCGAAAGGAGATCTAAAACATCAAGGCTCAGGTTGTAATTTTCACTTTCTATCAATTTAATACAGTAATGTGTCCCTTTCCCATAAAGATGATGTCACTTTATTACATAACTCCTTGATCATATGTATAGATTAGCTATTGAATATATTGATTTGCCTTCACTTCGATTGGTTTGTACTGTTGTGATCTGAATGGCACAAGAGCATTGGAGTGAAGCTTGGAACAACAGAGACCCAAGGAAGCATTCATAAGGTATGTCTATGACCCTTGTCTCTTAGTTCATTCAATAGGCTAAATCTAGGGAAAGAGTATCATTCTATCCTGTTTTGTTCTAGATCCAGGTGGATCTAGGGAGATCAGTTTGTGTCTGCACTTACGGATTTATCCTAAAACACTCGTTGTTGTTCCATCCCCCATGCAAATGTTTCCCTGCCACCGCCCATGGTCACTTGGCTGAGGGCCAATGCAATATGAGAGAATCCAAACATGAACCATTGGTAGAAGTTGACAAGTCCCAAGAAGCTATGAAACTCGGTTAGTGTGGTAGGGGATGGCTAGTCACGGATGACTTGGATCTTAGCTGGATCCACATGTACCCCATGCCCATCAACAATGTATCCGAAGTATTGGACCATGTTCATGCTAAAGGAGAATTTTTCCAAGTTGACATATAGCTTGTGCTGCCATAGAGTGCTCAAAACTTGATGAATATGCTGCATGTGCTCCTCCCAAGTTCCGTTGAAGATGAGGGTTTCATCCAAATATACCACCACAAAAGAGTTGGTGAAGGGTATCAATACATCATCCATCAACCTCATGAAAGTGGCTGGTGTATTTGTTAATCCAAATGGCATGACCATCCATTCAAAGAGACCTTCTTTAGATTTGAAAGTTGTCTTCCATACATCAGTTGGTTCGATGGGAAATTGGTGGTAGTCAGAATTTAGGTCAATCTTGTTGAAGAATTTTGCCCCCTTGAGTTGGTCAAGAAGTTCATCAATTCAGGGAATCAGGTACCGGTTCTTGACTATGATTTTGTTTAAGGTTCTGTAATCAATGCAGAGCTTCCAGGTCTCGTATTTCTTCTACACTAGTATAATTGGGCTTCTACAATGGGAGGAGTTGGGTCTGATGTGATCGTTTTGAAGCAACTCTTGGATCTGATGCTTGATTTCACCATTTTCCATCAGTGAGTGACAACAGACTGGTCCATTAAGTAGAGGTTCACCGGAGGTTAGATCAATTGGATGCTTGACTTGGTAGTGCGTCAGTACCCCGATCCCGTCCACTTGCTTCTGCAACAAAGAGAGGCTCTATGTAGAGGCCACAGATGTGGAGGCAACCTTGTGCTTACCATGAGCACGAATCAAAAAGAAGATGAAATTCCTAGTTTGTGAAATGACCTTACTACATTTCTGAGCATAGATTAAAGAAATAGTGGTAGGTGATGCTACCTCTGGTATCTTGTACAATTGTCTACCCAAAGTAATAATAACATTGCAGGGTCTAGACTCATACATAATATGTTGCTTCCACAAATATGGTTTTCCTAAAATAAAATCACAAATTTCAAGGGGATAAATATCACACAATACCTCATCTTTGAAGGGTTTGATGTCGTAGGGAAAACAACACTGTTGGATGACGCAAAGATCTCTTCCTTGGAGAATCCAACCGATGTTTTAGGGATGCGGGTGCGGTGTCGTTGGTAGGTCCAACCACTTGATGACCTCTGCTGAGATCATGTTCTTCTGACTACCGCTATCGACAATGAAATGAAGCAGAGTCCCCTTTACCCACATTTTTCAATGAAAGAGGCGTTCCCCTTCCTCTGGTTCTTCTGGTTTGCTTGGATGGACTTTTGTGGCAGACACCGTGGCACTAGGTTTGGCATCGATGATTCACTTCCCTCCTTATGGATTTGATTCAGACTCATAATCTTCCTTTAACTTGAAATCTTTTAGCTCGACCACCCATGACTGCTTGGAGAGGCATTCTTCGGTGTTGTGCCAAGGGATTTTATGGTATTCACACCATTTTCCCATGTCCTTCATCGACTTCTCATTACCCTTCTTGTGTTGTGGCTTGGTCTGGTTTTCCTGAGAGTGGACATATTTTATCTGTCCCTTGTTTTGTGGGTTGGGTCCGCATTTTCCTTGCTTCGGTTGTGAGGAGTTTGTAGATACAAACTCTCGCCTCTTTTTCTTAAATTTTTGCTCGATCTTGACATCATATCTATAAGATGTACCTAATGATGCGATGCCTAGAAAATCTATTTCTGTTTGAATGTATCTATGCAGAAAACTGCGGTGTTTGAGCACCAGATGTCATTCAGAGTCTTTGATACCCAATTTGGTGCACAGGGTATGGAAAATATTGGTGAAATCTGGTACTTTCTGGTCCCTTTCCTGGCGTAGGGTGGTCCATCTTGTGTATTGTTCCTCGTAGCTTCCAACATGATAGTACTGTTCTTTAATGGCATCCCTAAAGTAATCCCACGTGGGGGCAACCACAAATGTTGCAGATTCCTCTATGGACCCTTTCTCAGAGTAAGTATCCTACCAGTCCTTAACATGGGGGATGGCCTTGAGGAGTGCAAAAGCAATATTTTCCCTATCGGAAAAATTGTGGACTGAGAAATACCCTTCAAGCATATTCAACCATCTATCTACAACATCCACATCTATCAGTCCTTCAAATAATGGAATATCAAAATTTACATGTACTTTGAAGGGGGTTGCATGGCTGCTTGATGAAGGTGCGTCTCCTCTGGGCAACCGCCAAAGGATCTATGCAAAGGTGTTCATCATTTCTTTCCATTGTCGTGCAAGGAATTCCTTGAGAAACATTTTAAAAGGATCTCTCACTCCATTATATTTATTTTCGTCTCCCATGGGTTGTTGTCAGGTTCGACGTGACTGATCTGGAAAAGGATTGATTGGTTCGAGTCCCAAATTCTTGTACCCAGATCTTGTGAGGGACATGCACGGACAAAAATGAATGAAGAGAATACCACTCTGATACCACTGATCCGGATTTAAGAGTGGAATGAAATGAATAACAGATTGAATACAATAACATAGAGATATAGAGAACAACAATATATATCCAGTGAAAAATAACTTCTATTAAATAAATAAAATAGGCTGAAACTGTAAAACTTCAGAACTGAAACAACTTTCTCAAATGGTGGTAGCTATCTCTGAGAAGAGATGTGGCTGCTACGCGCATCCATATGAGAAGAATGATTACAATGAGGCTCCAGAGGCCATTACAATGAGGCTCCAGAGGCCTTTTTAACATTACTCATGAATGACAAAACCCTAGACATCCAAAAACCTAACCCTAGGAGATGAAACGCCAAAAGTTGTGTGGGCCCTGATGGGGAAGTTGGTACCTCAACTTCTCGGGGTCATAAATTTTGTATACGACCTCCGTTTTAGGTGCGTGATAGCCCATTGGAAAGTTATTTTCGAGATTTACACATTATTCCATCAAACTTTAACTCCATCTACAGTTTGATTGTGGAAATCTAAAAAAACATTGTTTAGGGCCCCAAAACGACCCTAGAAGTACAGAAAGATGTACCGACATGAAAAATTCCAAAATAAGCTAGTTGGATTAATTTGGCGGCCACCAATTTCCACCTGGAAGATGTGTAGGGATTCAAACAACCATGGAAGTGTAGAACTCACAATTGCAAAGAAGTACAAAAGAACGTGTTGAACTAAAACTGTCAAGAGGAGCCAGTTGGAATAGGTGGGTGGCCACCAATATCCACCTGGATCAATGTCCTTGGAGGATTAGAATCACTGACTTCACTTTACAGAGTACCTTAACAACACACTCCATCATCGACTACTCTACACCTCGAGGACTTATAAATTTGAAGGACATGGGGGTGGGCTTTGATCCACTTATGTGTGCATGGGTCATGATACCATTTATTATAGTATATTTGGGTGCAACCACACGTTTGATCACAACCTCAAGGTGCCCCCATGGCTCTAGGTAAAGCCCTCACAGTAATTGAACAATTCCCAACGGTGAAAAACTCCTTGCTTTCCACCATTGGATCCAACCCCTTTGGGAGAAGAATACACTCCTTTATTTATGCTCTGTTTTTCCTTTCTTTCTCAACTTTAACTTAATTAGGTGTCTAATAACATCAATTAAACTCTCTGTCACCATTAATTCTTAACTCATCTAACAAAACCATAAAAAATAAGTTTTTTTCATAATGAAAAGAATTTGATTCACATCTTTTCTTTTCCCTTTAGAGAAATCTCCATACATTAAAATGTGAGATGAGTGAAAAGAGAATTGTCGTTGAATTATTATTTTTAATATCTCTATTTGAATAAGGAACAATAACATTTTTCAAAACTACATAATGCGTACCTTACAGTTTGGCTCCATTCAATCTTGATCTATTTTCAAGTTTTTCTACCAAAAGAGCTTACAAAAGAACCCAAAATTCATTTGTAGCTGAATTAAAAGGGATTAAATGAGAAAAAACTTATGAGTGGCTTTATTCATGTTTGAATGTGCGACATCTCTTTTTCAAAAGTTTTCAAGTTTTTGGTAGCTACATAGGAACCCAAAATTCCTTTGTCGCTGTATTAAAAAGGAGTAAATGAGAAAAAACTTATGAGTCCCTTTATTCATGTCACATATAGTTTGAATGTGTGACATCTCCTTTTGTATTAGTAAATTTTTTTGAATAAATGAGGATAACTTATCATACTCTATCATAATTTTGAAATGACAATATATACGTTTTTAATATAATAGGAAAAAAATCAAAAATAGAAATGATAATATATACGTTTTTAATATAACAGGGAAAAAATAAAAAATGAAATGATAATCTTTTCTAAGTTATTTTAATATGTTCAAAATTAATTATGATGCATTTCAGTATTGTTTGACATATATATTATTGAAAGAGTAAAGTGCATTTTGAAAATTTTAGCAATTAGGTTTGATATTATTTTATTCGTTAATTTTTTTTTATAATATTATTAATGATAAATTAATTTATTCATTTAATTTATCTTATA
>JASDQU011249629.1:2134-25329 GCA_032191745.1 Picea mariana
TCCCAATAAAAACCTTGAAGCCAAACCTGCAAAATATTTAGCAAGATCTATGCATAACAAGATAATATGGCTGAATGTGCTAATAAGATGAAATACTTGCACCCTATCTAGCAACTCACATATATAGATCTACAAGAATACTCGTTGTTAGATTTACTCAAATAAAATACTTTACCCAAGATCTAGGCTATGCATAAATCAAATCAAACACATATAAGTTTACCTCACATGTAGCAAGAACAAAAATACTTGTTTCTCTTCCAATGATCCTCCAAAGTTTCTCCTTTATATTACTCAATAAATGGATCTTGTAGAAATACTTTCTCCAAAAACCTAAGAGCCAAAGAATGGAAGAAAGATGGAGAGAGAGAGAGAGAGAGAGAGAGAGAGGGAGGGAGGAAAATCAAGTAGCATAACACTATCTCAAGATATGGTAAAGAGGAAGTGATGAGAGGGATATATTTATACTTGGAGAGGAAAACTCACCCCCCTTGGATCAATGCCAAGTGTCCACCACCAAGCACAGGCTAGAATCCCAAGGGTAGGGTGCACCATCTAGGGTTTTATCACATGGATCAAGGATTTGTATGAGTGAGGGAGTGTTGGGATCAAGCAAAAAGGTAAGTGGGAGGCTAGGAAAAGCGTGCCAAGGGATATAATAAGTCTCCCCTTAATGTTTTCATTATTTTTTTACTTTTTGGAGACTTTTTAGAAGGGAGGCACACCACTCTAGGCAAAGTGACGTTTTTGCTTAATGGCTAGGTGAGGGGGTGATGTGAGTGTTGGAAAAGGTTAGGAAATGTTATGAAAGGTTAGGAAAAATCTCTCTCACCTTTATCCATATTTACATTACCCTTTTAACTCATTATTACAAAATTACATTTTTGCCATGTTTGGACTTTAGCAATTAAAATTGTTGTTTTTGACTCACTGACACTTCGGGTGGACAAACCCATAGCAAAAGTTGTCTGAATGAGCTGAAACTTGGGACATGGGTGTAGGGGGTGCTATTCCATTTCTTTTGAGCACAAATACCCCTATCAAAAACCCAAAGACCTAGTTTTTACAATTTTTGCTGAAAAATAATTAATTAATTAAATAATTAAACCTCCAAACTTAGGGAAATTTAATTAAAAATTAATTAATTAAAACAAACTAATCTAGACTCAATGGAATTATGCGATACTTTCTAAGATGTCTTGCATGGTCATTTACATCATTTCCTAAAAATATTTACCAAGAGATAAGCCCATTAGAATGTCATTCACCACTTTGGAGGAATTATTGCAAGTGTGAGGGAAAAACTCAAGGGCAATCAATAAGGCTGAAAATCCGAATTGATAACCCAAGGATAAAAAAACCTTGGTGAAAGGAACTCTCCCAAGGAACTGATCCCAAGGTAACTGACCTAACTATGACTAATGCACACCTATTACATTATCGACCCACGCAGAGGTGCGGAAATTCCAGTTACAAAAAGAAGTGTTGGGGCCAAAAATGTCCTGTAGAACCAAATAGTCTTTGACAAATGAGCATCTAATGATGCATATCTTCATGGAACATGGATTTGACCCCCTAGTTGGAGAGGCGGTCAACAAATAGAATTTCTAAAACACAACGCTTTCAACCTTGACATGTGCTGAGCAATTTGTGGTCTTTCATGATGATAAAACTGTTTTACTTATGTGCCTTGAGCATACAATAGGTAGTTCCCTTTACCACTAGGGGAAGCTAGAACTTAGCAAAAATCAAAACCCAGATACTTAAATACTTAGAATTTTGTATAGATGGTGGAGATAATATTTTCATATTAGTTAACCCTCCCTAAAATGGAACATCCTCAAAAATGGGGCTTACCTTTTACCAACTATTTTGCATTTTGACATTTAACCTCACACTCCTTCTGGTAGAAAGAGGATCTTCAATTGACATAGTAGACATATTCTTCTTTTCATCGACAGGCTTCCTCTATGTAGTTTTTCTCTCCTTAGTTGTTGGTTTGTCATCCTCAATGGTAGCTTCAACCAACACCTGTAAATTTCTTTGGGCTACCTCATCTTGAAAGTGCTTCATCTCAACCTTTAGATTCCTATTTTGAGACTGGAAGCCTCTATTTTGCCTGTAAATATTCTCTAACTTTCTATGAAGGGGCTGGGCCTTTCTAGCTGCAAACCTTGCCAAGTCAAGGGTGTGACTGTAGCCATCCATGAGCTCTTTCATCTGAGCCAAATTGACCTTATCTTCTGCTTTAAGACGAGCTATTTCTTTTCTTGCATCTCTAAGCTGCTTGATATGTCTTTTGTAGGTCTGTCTGTCAGGAGGAACAATGGCATGTACAGTCTCACTAGGATTTTTCTCAGACTCCTCTTCCTCCTATATGAGAAATGTCTTGTCAACCTCATCAGGTTCCTTGATGGATTTACTTTTATTCTTCTTTCTCAGCACAGGGGTTTCATCTTTTCTTTCAACAAGCTTCTCAATGCCTTTCTCAGAGGTTTCATCGTTACCCTCCAAAGGTCTTTTAGTTCCTTTATCCTTACCCTTATGTATAGGGGTTTCTTTTTTCCCTTCAGTAGGCTAAGAACTACCTTTACCCTTCTTCCTCTGAGTAAGGGTTTTTGATTTTTCCTCCACAGGATTTTCAATGTTCTTACCCTTCTTCTTTTGAATATGGGTTTCTAGTGAAGACTGCTCTTTTAAAACCTCCTTAGGAATTGATGACCTTGTGAAAGGCCTTTTACCCTTGATTTCGACTGCTGGAGGAGAAGAGGGAAATAAAATCTTCTTCCCTTTCTTGGATGCAACTTTGGTAGAAGAAGGAACCTCTTCTAACCCTGGTGGAGGGGGTGGTGAAAAAAATCTGTGTGGAGAAGGAAAAACTTCCTCCTCAACCTCTATGAACTGCTTACTGATCTTTGGAACTTGAACAGGGGTTCTGCCCTTTCTCTTCCTACTGGTTCCTGCTTTATTAACACTGGTGGGTGACAAAGGACTTGCCTTCTATGATTGAGGATTTGGTGCTAGATCCAACTTGAAATGAAAGGTAACAACACAATGCTCCCATTAAATCTCTTTCTTACCCAATTCCTCAGAGACTAGCATTTTGGTTAATCCAGAGTGGAAAAGGCTAGAATCCACATCTTTAGATTTGGCCTGTATCATGTCTGACATATTACCTATACTCCTCAACAAGTAATAAGGAACATTCATCTCAACCTTACCAGTAAAATGTAGCAACAACCTTATATGGTACTGGTATAAGGTGTTGAATCTCCCTTCACAAGTAAAATATCTCTGTATGATCTTCAGTAATCTGTCAAATTGTTTAATCAATTCACTCCTTGGAATACTTATGGACAAGTCATTGGCTTGATATTTAGGTTTAAAAATATCTTTTTCATAAGCTGAACTCAAAGCCATGGCTTTGAACCACCTTTCACCTGTAATGGGGATCCATGTTGCAGCTAAGATAGAGGATTCAGTCACTTCAAACTCCAAATCCCCAACCTTAGTTTACTTACCATAAAACTGTAGTGAAAACTGTCTTTCTACCTCTGGATGGACTCTCTGCATGTTCTGACAGAAAGAGAGGCACCCTACTCTTTGAAATGCCTCTCTTGCTATGGGTTATGTATCAAAAAGATGCATGTCCACCAGTTATGTTCTGACCACCTTGCCACCTTTGTGTGTCTTCCTTGATTGAGGAGTCTCCATGGCTCAAAATGAGGGATTTTAAGAATCTTAAGGGATGGTAATGACCAAGAAGGATTTGAATCGGGCTTCAGATATAAGGCTGGCCCTTTTGGATAGACT
The DNA here is from genome assembly GCA_032191745.1 of Picea mariana. Classification (NCBI taxonomy): domain Eukaryota; kingdom Viridiplantae; phylum Streptophyta; class Pinopsida; order Pinales; family Pinaceae; genus Picea; species Picea mariana. Next base: position 5,948 of record JASDQU011249629.1, read on the forward strand.
GATGCTAGTGGGCCAAGCTCGATTTTAGGAATTATACCCTTAGGATTGTACAGGTATTCTAGAGTGTAAACAATGAGGGTGTAATCCAAAATTTTCCCTTTGTAATTAAGCAAAGACTCCAAACTCTGAGGTGAAAGGAAGCAAGGAAAACATAGAGGGTTTGAGCGGCGCCTCTAGGTAATGCAATGCGTACACAGAGGATAGGCTATTTACATGCTTGCAATTTCAATGGTTAAGGTAAACAACAATAATCAGACCATAGATACGGGCAAGGAAGTTTATAGGTCTAAAGAAGAAAAAGACATGGCTACCATGCGAATAAGGGTCCCCTTCTACTGTGCAATCTTATCAAACCAAAAACCCGAGAACAAATTTTCAGTGAAAATTATTATGCAGAGGAGGCAACATGGGATGCCTATGGAGTAGACACCTGTTGAGATCTTCAACACAATCTTAGGATGAAATCGAGAAAATTTCATCCCTGGAATATTTCTCAGCATCGGATTTGGTTGACATGCATTCACCTGATCAGAATTTGTGAATTTGCGCAGCGCAACATTGTTGAGATTTTCAAAATTAGAAACCATTACCAAGGCTCATAAATGCAGGATATTTGAAGGAATCTTTAACCAACTTCTGGCACTAAAAACAGGGCACATGACATCAGTCATGGCAATCATGGCTTGAGGTGGAAGTGTGATGAATGTGATAGGCGCTACGAAACTGCCTGATGAGTAGGCAGCGCATCCACTTCAAAATGTGATTAGATAGGTAAGCGAGGATGTTGAGATATGCCTATGAGGTTATGAGTGAGGAGAAAGGAGTGTCACATCAATCTAGTCATGGGAGGGATCGACCTAGGGACAAGTCATGAAGGGGACCAAAATAATTCATGAGCTAAAAAGTTTCAAGGATCAAAAACCAATTTGAGGATCAAATTAGAGCTAAGACTCAAAAATTTTAATCACCTAAAGGGCCCTACCAAACATAAATTTTAAAGGGATGAGACCTTAAAAGAAAAATTAAAATCTAAGGCTTGAAAAAAGATTGAAAACAAACTAAAAGACCCAAGACAATTTAGTGTGATAACATTGGCTCCACAGGGGATGGCATGCCCCCTGCGCGCTGCTGAGAATGAGTAGATGCAATGCCTTATCCTAGAGCTATGGGGTCAGTTATTGAAATAAAAAAAAAAAAAATGATATTTAAAATGAGAAGAAGATACACTCATGGCTCAAGCAAAGTACTTTTTCAGGAAATGCCCATTCACAGGGCCACCAAAAACCTCTTCATTCTCCATATTCTGCAACTTGAAAGTGTTATTAGAGAATACCTCAGAGATTTTGAAAGGACCGATCCATAAAGCTTCAAATTTACCGTGCTTTCCTTTATCCTGCTTCGGTGCATCCCATTTGAGCACTAGATTATCCAATTGAAAGTACTCTTTGTTCACCTTTTTGTCGAAATCCTGCTTGATCTTCAGTTGATGGTTAGTTGCTTTGTCTACAAGTTGCTTCCGGGTCTACTACACTTCAACCAACTCCTAAATCCTTCTGATCATATGATTAGGTTCCCCTTGATAGTCTTGGAAGAATTTTTCCACAGGTAAGGCAAGTTGAGAAGGAAAAACTGCCTCAACTCCATACACCAACTGGAAAGGGGAAAGTCCCAAGGACCTTTTCACTGTCACTCTATCAACCCATAGAGAAAATTTGAGTTTTGAATCCCATGAATTTTTGTTATCCTCTAACATCTTTTTAATGATCTTTATAATGTTTTGTTCGAGGATTATGCAAGCCCATTTCCCTACAGATAGCAAGGGGTGGAATTAATCAAAGCGATCCCAAACTGTTCACAGAACTGAATCAATGGTTCAGCCTTGAATGATGTAGCATTATCAATGACGATTTTATCAGGACACCCAAACCTTGATATGATGTCTTCCAGGAAACCAATGATCACTTTGTGTGAAGCATTCCTTGTGGGAATATCTTCAATCCATTTAGTAAAGTAATTTGTAGTAGTCAGGATCCATCTATGTTGACCACTGGAAGCAGGATGGATTTACTCGATAAAATCTAGGCCCCGCTATTGGAAGGGTCCTGAGGCTGCCACAGGCTTCAATGGCAAAGACTTAAGTTGCTTCTTTCCGGAGAACTTATGACACTTAGCACAGGCTCCGATCTTAGCACAACCATCAATGAACAAACTGGGCTAGAAGTAGTAAGCTCTAAGGATCTTGTATGTTGTGGTTCTCCAATAATGATGCCCCCGATATAAGTTGTCATGAAAATCAGACATAATCTTTTGGGCTTCTTGGGGATCTATGCATCTCAAAAGAACTCCTAATGGATCCTTCCAATACAAAATTTGATCAACAAGGAAGTACTTTATTGATTTGAGTTTTAAGGCCCTCACCTTGTTCTTTTCCATACCATTTGGAGGCTGTAAATTTTGTAGAAAAAATATAATGTCCTTGTACCAGCTGCAATTTTCCAATCTAGAAATGACTTGAGGACCTTTATCAATCATCTCATCTTGCTTATTTTCTGAACATGAGTGAATGAAATTCACCCCCAATGCTGAGAAATTTGATTCAACCAAGATCTTGGCCAAACCTTGGCCTTTAACCAATTTTGTGGGCCTAATCTCCAAATCAAATTCAAGTAGTTTAGCAATCCACTTGCTCCCTTTTCTGTCTATATCAGGTTGAATAAGAATTTCTTTTACAATAGCTAATGGGACATAAGCAATAAATCTTGAATGCACGACATAAACTCTGAAGAACTTAAGAGATTTAACCAATGCATAGGCTTGTTTGTCCATAATGTCATACTTTATTTCAACATCTCTCAATGCCCTACTGAAAAAGGCAATGGGCTGCTCTAAGCCTTCAACACTCTTCTGCAATAGGACTGTTGCTACTATATCAAAAGAGGCAAAAGAAAAAATAAGAAAATCCTTGGAGTAGTCGGGGCTGACAAGAACCAAGGCTTCTGTCAAGGCTTTCTTTATTTGATCAAAATAATCATGGGCCTTAGCAGTTTATTTGATTTCACTATCCTTCCTCAGCATGGTTGTGATATACTTGACTAACTCAACAAAATTTGACACAAATCTTCTCAAAAAATTGATTTTTCCCAGAAAATATTGTACCTCTTTTTGAGATCTAGGAAGTGACAAAGTTTGTATAGCCTCAAACCTGCTGGAATCAATCCTTACCCCTTCAGCTGGCACGATATGCCCCAATAATTTTCCTTCTTTCATGGCAAACAATTTTTTTTCTGGATTCCAAGAGAGGCCAAATTTTCTGCATTTCAAGAAAACCTTTCTTAAATGATTACAGTGTTCCTTATCAGACTGAGAATACATAGTTATGTCATCTAAATAGATAACAACAAACTTATCCTTTTCTCTAATAAATGCTATGTCCATAGCTCATTGAAAATTTTCCCCTGCGTTCATCAAACCAAAGGGCATCTTGGCGTACATAAATGTCCCTCAAGGAGTGGTAAAGACCGTCTTCTCCTTGTCTTTTGGAAAAATAGATACTTGATTGTATCCGGAAAAATATCAACCATAGACATCCTCGCTACTCCTGTCACCTTTTGTAATATGTGCTCCATCTTGGGTAAAGGATAATTGTCCTTCTTTGAGCTTCTGTTCAAATTTCAGAAATCAACACAAAGTCCGATTTCTCCATTCTTTTTTCTTACTAGGACCAAATTGGACACCCATTCATAATACCTCAAAGGAATGATAATTTTGTCATCTAAAATCTTCTTAACTTATTTCTCCATGACAGGTAGCAACATAGGATTGATTTGCCTCAACTTTTTCCTGAAGGGTTTGGTATTTTCTTTTAATGGGATCTTGTGCTCTATTATGCTTGTGTCATAAGTTTTGAGATCTTCATAAGTCCAAGTGAATACATCAACAAATTCTTTCAACAACTTAGTATATTATTCCCTCTGCTTTTCTGATATGATGCTTGACAGTTTGACGTATTTTCTATCCCTTTCAGTGCCCACATTGCACTCAGTTATATCTTCATCATTAGTGGATACCTTCCCTTTCAATGCCACATCATTCCCATCAAATAATCTTTCCAAAAGAACTAGTCCATTTGGTATATGAATACTAGGCAGCTGCACAATATGATGATTAGCAATTTTATTGAGGAAAACATCAGCATGAGGAGTGACTTCTGAATCATGATCCTGAACAATGTGTAATGCAGAAAATTCATCAACAATCTCAAGAAAATTTTTAAGTTCTAAATCATCTTCGAACACCTTCCAATATTTTACATTGTCCAATATAGAAGGCCTATATTTAACTTCTACATCATACTTGATTTTTGGTGGTATAGGAATTTTGAAGTTTCTTGCTGATACAACCAAAGAATCATCCATGGCATTCTCTTCTCTAAAAATGAATGATATATTAAAAGCAGAGAAAAAACTGTCCACCAAATCCCACACTTCATTTCTGTAAGATCTAATCCTAGGATGCTTTGTCTGATGAATATTTTTAATCTGATGGACTATCAATTCAACATCCCCAAATACTGATAGCTCTTCTATCCCCATGTCTTTATCTTTCCTCAACCCCAAGACAAGATCCTCATACTCTGCCACATTATTAGTAGTCTCAAATTCTAGTTTATATGACAAATATATAGTTTCTTGAGTTGGTGAGACAAAGATCACCCTAGCACCAGGACCTTCCTTGGAAGAGGCTCCATCAAAGAAAATTTTCCATACAGAAGAAGTTAGAAGGGGATCTTCAGAAAAGTTGATGGACTTTTTTCTGATTTCTAAAGGGGCTTCAGGAGCATTAGTGAGCTGCAAAATACTAGATCCCAGATCTGTATCAAAAGAAAAAATAGGGTGATTGGTGGGATTTGCTTCATCACTAATGATGTAAGACAATTGAGCTTCCATGTAAAGTCTTCTATGCTCTCCCCCAAAAATAGGAATAGTATCATAAGAGAGATCCATCTGCAAGGTTACCCCAAGTCTTTTTATCTAGGACCTTGATAAGAGCATGCCAAACTTGGGGGGAACATCAACAATCACGATATCCATAAGTATACTCTTCATGGGCAAATGAAATAAGGTCACCACCATATCCTTAATGACTCCAAGAGACTTGAATTTTCTGGTTTCAAAAGAATATAAATCATGATAAGTCTTTGTTACTTCTAACCCAAGTTCATCCATAATAGATTTAGGCATAAGATTGTGGGATGCCCGTGAATCCTTGAGACAATTGTGTATCACCTTATCATGTATATTTAGTGAAGTATATAAAGGTAGGGATGAGTCATCTCTGTCTTCTATCAAAGGGCCTAAAATCATTGTTGGTTTTTCATCTTGCAGATTTATTGAGTCAGTGGCATTTGGAGATGATTCTGGCTGTAACATTTTGGATAAATATTTTTTAAAATCCTCATTTTTTATCAATTCCAAAAAAGGTACAGGGATATTTATTTTCTGGATCCCATTCTCAAAACTAAAGGAAGGGGAAGGCTTCAAAGTCTTTTTGGTTTCAGGAGGAGGATTTCTGATCAGAACTTGTGGGTTTTGAGAGTCTTTTTCCTTGCTGTTGACTGTCACAGCCTTGGAAAAATCTTCTTTTTGCACGGGCTGGTTAGGGGCATCATTTTTTTCTTCATTCTTCTTAGATCTTAGATTATATCTACTAGGATTTTCCTTTGGTTTCTCTCCCTTTCTTAACTCATTAATTTGAATATCCATTAAAGATTGCTCATAAGAGGACTGATTCAAGTGTGGGGATGGGGATGTATCACCTAAGTAGTGAATCTCAAGATCACCTTCTACATGCTCTTCTTCTTCATCAACCACTAAATTATTTTGCAAAGGAGCTTGTACCCCCTAATCATCTCTTTCTCTGTTTCTAGGATCTCTAGGTAATATTTGAGGAGCATTATTTGGTCTCTTGTAGTTACCTCTGTTATCATTGTTTTGAGCATTTGTATATGTCTATTTCCCTTCTGATTTTAATTTCTCAATTTCAGTGGAAAGAGATTTTACTAATTTGGTTAGCTCATCTACTTGAGAATGGACAACAGAGGAATCAGAAGTTGAAGATTCAACTTTTCTTTTTCTCCTATCCCTATCAGATTTCCCCCTGAGCTTATATGATGCCACTATGTTGGATTCTACCTCTAAGGAAACATCTTTCATATGAACCAAGGAAGGTGACCCTCTTTTTCTCAAATTGAGACAAAATTCAGAATCAAATGCATTGGCATAAGTGATTTTTTCCATGGTTTCAGTGGGTTTGATCTCATTAGGGATCTTCTTGTACATTTTGTTAAGTCTTTTAGAAAAGTCAGAGATAGAATCTCCTTCTTTCCTTTTCAAAGATCCAAATTCGGTGATGTAGCACAAAAAATCCTTTTTTTCACCCCAATGCCTCAATACCAGTAATAGATCTAGGGGCCAGAACCCTAAACCACTTCCTAGCTTCACCAAAAAGGATTTGGACGAAAACCCTCATCCAAACATCTTCATTTTCAATATTTTGGTTATTTGCATAGCTGTAGAAAGCACCAAGATGTTCCTTAGCTATTACATCTTCTTATCCTGTGAAATTAGGCATGTATTTCAAATAATCTCCAGAAGGGAGAGAATTCATTGGCTGAGGTAAGACTAGAGGAGCATATATGGCAGCCACTATGGAATCCATCCTATTTGTAGGGGGGTTAAAAATTACCATTTAATTTTGGATTCTTGGTGAACAAGAAGGAGAAGGAGACTTGACTGTGTGAAGAGTTGGAGAGGAAGGAACAGATGAAGGGGGGGTTTCAGTTTTTACAATAGAAGGTTGAGTCTTGGAAGAGGATGGTAAGGTCTGAGAGGGAGATGAAGTTCCTACTTCTTTGGCAACAAAAGTTTTAACAGAAAAAGGTGTAGCAAAACCTAAAGTAGGGAAATATTCAAAACTATCAAGATTGAAACACTTCTCAATCTTAGGGGAAGATAATATATCAATGTTTTATTCTTTCAATTTAATTTCAAAGGAAGAGTATTCAACATGAAACTCTTCAAAATCAAGTTTTTTAGATACTTCAACGGAAGATAAAGGAATCTTACTTGATAAAACAACTAGAGTATCAAGAGTAGAATCAGGCAACTGACTAGAAGCACTTGTAGCAGCAACAATTTTTTTTTTTTGAGAAGCTTTTCCTTCTTTATTATCTTCTCTGGGTCAGCCTCAGGTGATACCAAAGGTAGCTATGGATTTTATCTTGTATGTCTTCCTTTAGGTGCCAGAACCAAAACAATGGAGTCGCCAGGTGCAGTCTACAATCTTTAAAATACTGAGTTCTAATGCACCTTTAGAACTAGAATTTGTGTCATTTTAATCCCAGGGAAAAGTCTTCAAATCATTCCCTGAAAACGGAACCAAGAATGTTATCACTAGGAGTCACCTTTAGATTGCATGGAAGGCAAGCCCAGTACCCATCAATTTTTAAGTGAATGTAAGGGTGTTTAAAGGGTCAAATGGAAAAGGACTCAAGTGATAATGTTCTAACTCAGATAACAGGGCTAGCCTGCACCATCAATTAAGGTCTTGGCTAAATTCAATTAGTAGTTTGGGGTAAGCATGAATAGAAGGAAGACTTGAATGAGAGAAGTGTAGGGTTTGCTTTAAACATCAGGTCCACAAAATCCTAACGAGGAAAGTTTCTTAACACAAGATATTCTTGAACTGAGAAACTAAGGAAGCTAAATAAACATCATGATAACATAATGATCAAACATCCATCATAACATCACCACAATCATTCATATGAATCATTCAAAGCATGAACATTTAGAATCAGAAGAAAATAGGCTAAAAGAGAAGCTGATTTCTATTAGTCAAAAAGTCTTAAATCCAATACATCACTAGATCACAGTTACTTCATCAAAATATTACAGTGTAAGGGAGCCTTGCTCAACCATCCGAACCTACTAAAGCAAATGATCTATCTATTTATATCAAAAAGGAGGAAACAACTGGAGGTATGATCTGGCCTCCTTCCCTTAAAAAACTCCAAACATTTATTTGATCTAACAACTTATCTAACCACCTATGCTATAAAATAGGAAAATGTTGGTGACTAATCCAACTAAATTTCAAACTAATTTGATTCCCTTTTGCTCTGCAACTCCCTATTTTCCATGTGTCTTTCAAAGCATTTGGTTGTATTCATGATGCCAACTGTTGCTTCTCCATCCTTCTTCATCATAAACTTATCCAAAAGTTGTTAGGTTGGTCCTCCTAGATCCATGGTCTTTATTGGCAGTTTCATTGGGTAGCAAATCTGGGTAGCACACTACAAGGATAAAAGATAGCGCCTATAGGTAGCATCACTGTGCTGCATATGTGTATAGACTTTTATCTCTGTGAAATATTAGGTAGGACCTCTGTGTTGCGCTTGTGTGCAAACCTTTACCCTCTGTGAAATATTCGGTAGCGCCATTAGGTAGCGCCACTTACTATGCGTCTGTATGCCAACTCTATTCTCTGCCAAATATTAGGTAGTGCCTGTGGGTAGCGCCACTTACGTTGCATCCGTGTGCAGGTTTAGGTAGCATTGCCAAAATGAAGCACTTTCAACCTTGACATGTGTTGAGCAATTTGTGGTCTTTCATGATGACAAAACCGTTTTACTTAGGTTTACTTAGGTGCCTTGACCGTACAATAGGTAGTGCCCTTTACCACTGAGGGAAGCTAGCACTTAGAAAAACTCAAAACCCAGATACTTAAACACTTAGAAGCCTGTATATACAGTGGAGATAATATTTTCATATTAGTTAACCTTCCCCAAAAGGAACATCCTAAAAAATGGGGCTTACCTTTTAGTAGCTATTTTTTCATTTTGACATTTAACCTCACAGTACTCCTGGTAGGAAGAGGATCTTCAATTGACATAGCAGACTTCTTCTTCTTAGCATTGACATGCTTCCTCTATGTAGTTGTGCTCTCGTTAGCTGCTAGTTTGTCATCCTCAATGGTAGCTTCAACCAACACTTGTAAATTTCTTTGGGCTACCTCATCTTGAAAGTGCTTCAGATCAAGCTTTAGCTTCCTATTTTGAGACTGGAAGCCTCTGTTTTGCCTGTAAAGATTCTTTAACTGTTGATGAAAGGGATGGTCCTTTCTAGCTGCAAACCTTGCCCAGTTAAAGAAGAACATTGACTTTATCTTCTTCTTTAAGACGAGTGATTTCTTTTCTTGCATCTCTAAGCTACTTGATAAGTATTTTGTAGGTCTGACTGTCAGGAGGAACAATGGCATGTACAGTCTCACTGGGATTTTTCTCATACTCCTCTTCCTCCTGGATGGGAAGTGTCTTGTCAACCTCATCAGGTTCCTTGATGGTTTTACTTTTATTCTTCTTTCTCAACATGGGGGTTTCATCTTTTCTTTCAACAGGCTTCTCAATGCCTTTCTCAGAGGTTTCATATTTACTCTCCAAAGGTCTTTTAGTACCTTTATCCTTACCCTTCTATACAGGGGTTTATTGTTTCCCTTCAGTAGGATGAGAACTACCTTTACCCTTCTTCTTTTGAGTAAGGGTTTCTGATTTTTCCTCCACAGGATTTTCAATGCTCTTACCCTTCTTCTTTTGAATAGGGGTTTCTAGTAAAGACTTCTCTTTGAAAACCTCCTTAGGAATTGATGACCTTGTGAAAGGCCTTTTACCCTTGATTTCAACTGCTAGATGAGAAGAGGGAAAGAGAATCTTCTTCCCTTTGTTGGATGCATATTTGGTAGAAGAATGCACCTCTTCTAACCTTGGTGGAGGGGGTGGTGAAAAATCTCTGTGTGGAGAAGGAAAAACTTCCTCCTAAACCTCTATGACCTGCTTGATGATCTCTGGAACTTGAGCATGGGTTCTGCCCTTTTTTTTCCTACTGGTTCATGCTTTAGTAGCTTTAGTAGCACTGGTGGGTGACAAAGGACTTGCCTTCTGTGATTGAGGAGATGGTGCTAGATCCAACTTGAAATGAGAGGTAACAACAAAATTCTCCCATGAAATCTCTTTCTTACCCAATTCCTCAGAGACTAGCATTCTGATTAATCCAGAGTGGAAAAGGCTAGAATCCACATCTTTAGATTTGGCTTGTATCATGTCTGACATCTTACCTATACTCCTCAACATCTAATAAGGAACAATCATCTCAACCTTACCAGTAAAATGTAGCAACAACCTTATATGATACTGGTACAAGGTGTTGAATATCCCTTCACAAGTAAAATATCTCATTATGATATTCAGTAATTTGTCAAATTGTTCAATCAATTGAATCCTTGGCATACTTTTGGACAATTCATTGGCTTGATATTCAAGTTTAAAAATATCTTTTGCATAGGCTGAACTCAAATCCATGGCTTTGAACCACCTTTCACTTGTAAAGGGGATCCCTGTTGCAGCTGATATAGAGGCTTTAGTCACTTCAAACTCCAAATCCCAAACCTTAGTTTTATTACCATCAAACTGTAGTGCAAACTGTCTTGCTACCTCTGGATGGCCTGTCTACATGTTCTGATAGAAAGAGAGGCACCCTACTCTTTGAAAGGCATCTCTTGCTATGGGTTCTATATCAAAAAGATGCATGTCCACTGGTTCTGTTCTGACCACCTTGCCACCTTTGTGTGTCTTCCTCGATTGAGGAGTCTCCATGGCTCAAAATGAGGGCTTTTAAGAATCTTAAGGGATGGTAATGATGAGGAAGACTTTGAATCGAGATTTAGATATAAGGTTGACCCTTTTGGACAGACTGGTGCTAGTGGGCCAAGATCGATTTTAGGAATTATACCCTAGGCTTGTACATGTATTCTGGAGTGTAAAAAGTGAGGGTGTAATCCGAAATTTACCCTCTGTAATTGAGAAAAGACGCCAAACTCTGAGGTGAAAGGAAGCAAGGAAAATAGAGAGGGTTTGAGTAGTGCCTCTGGGTAGCACAACACATACACAGAGGATAGGCTATTTACATGATTATGATTTCAATGGTTAAGGTAAACAACAATCATAAAACCATAGATACGAGAAAGGAAGTTTACAGGTTTGAAGAAGAAAAAGACATGGATACCATGCAAATAAGGGTCCCCTACTACTATGCAAGCTTAGCAAACCAAAACCCGAGCACAAATTTCCTGTGAAAATTAACATGTAGAGGAGGCAACACGGGATATCTGTGGAGTAGACACCTATTGAGATCTTCAATGCAATCTTAGGATGAAATTGAGAAAAATTCAGCCCTAGAATCTTTCTCAACATCAGATTTGGTTGACATGTGCTCACCTGATCAGAACTTGTGAATTTTCGTAGTGCAACACTGTTGAGCTTTTCAAAATTAGAAACCGTTACCAAGGCTCATAAATGCAAGATATTTGAAGGCATATTTAACTGAATTATGGCATTGAAAACAAGGGACATGACATTAGTTGTGGCAATCATGGCTTGAGGTGGAAGTGTGATGAACATGATAGGCGCTACACAACTGCCTAATGAGTAGGTAGCACATCCACTTCAAAACGTGATTAGATAGGTAAGCGAGGATGTTGAGGTATGCCTATGAGGTCATGAGTGAGGAGAGAGGAGTGTCACACCAATCTAGTCATGGGAGGGATCGACCTAGGGACAAGTCATGAAGGGGACCAAAAGAAGTCATGAGATAAAAAGGTTCAAGGATCAAAAACCAATTTGAGGATCAAATTAGAGATAAGACTCAAAAACTTTAATCCTCTAAAGGGTCCTACCAAACATAAATTTTAAAGGGATGAGACCTTAAAAGAAAAATTAAAATCTAAGGCTTGAAAAAAAATTGAAAACAAACTAAAAGACCGAAGGCAATTTAGTGTGATAACAGTATGTACAAAGGAATCATTCTGAAAGCCAAATTCTTGGAAATAGGAGAGCATGACCTCAAACAAGGAGAAGAATAAATAATCAAGTTAAATTTTCTTTTCTGCATACATTAGAGCCTCATAAATTTGAAGAATCCAACCAAGATGGACATTGGATCAATGCCATGAATGATGAATTGGACCAAATTGAAAAGATCCAAACGTGGGATCTTGTTCCTAGACCCAATGATAAAAAAGTAATAGGAACTAAATGGGTTTTCAGGAATAACAAAATGAAAATGGACAAGTAGTGAGAAACAAAGCAAGATTGGTATGCAAGGGATATCCTCAAATTGAAGAATTTGATTGAGGAAACTTTTTCCCCTGTAGCAAGATTGGAAGCAATTAGGATGTTTTTGGCATTTTCTTGCTACAAGAACTTTAAAGTTTATCAAATGGATTCTAAATCAACATTCCTAAATGGAAATTTAGAAGAACAAGTATACATTCAAAAACCTGAAGAATTTCAATTATCAGAATATGGAGATTATTTGTGCAAACTCAAGTAATCCCTCTATGGCCTAAATCAAGCCCCTAGAGCTTGGTACTCAAGACTGGACAATCATTTACAACAACAAGGATTTAAGAGAGAAGTTGGATACAAAAAAATCTACATAAAAAAGGAGGACAAAGACATGATAATAATTGTTATCTATGTGGATGATATAATATTTTGAAGTAATGTATACAAGCTAAGAAAAACAATTGTTGAAGAGATGCAAAATGAATTCGAGATGTCAATGCTAGGAGAAATATCATTCTTCCTAGGATTGCAGATCTCTCAATCAAACAAAGGTATCTTCATATCTCAAATAAAGTACATTAAAAAGATGCCCAAGAAGTTCAAAATGAAGGACTGTAAACCAATTATCACCCCTATGACCATAGGATGCAAGCTTAGAAAAGACGATGAATACATGGAAGTAGATAAAAAATTGTATAGGTCTATGATTGGAATCTTGCTTTATGTAATGGATTCAAGGCTAGATGTGATGTAGGTAATACAAATGTTTTCAAGGTTTCAATCTGCACCAAAGGAATCTCATGTACATAAAGTCAAGATAATATTCAGATGTCTGAAGGGTACCTTGGAATATGGACTGTGGTATCCAAAAGGTGAATATTTTACCTTGAAAGTATACACAAATGATGATTGGGAAGGATGTGTAGATGAAAAAAAAAGAACAAGTGGAGGTGCATTCTTTGTAGGAAATTGCCTAGTTTCCTAGTTGAGCAAAAAGTAGTCATCAATCTCTCCATAAACTATAGAATCTAAATACATTGTAAAAAAATCATGTTGCACACAAATTATTTGTATGAACAATACCTTACAAGACATTCAGATTGACCACAAACAACTGATCTCTATACTATGTGATAACACCAGTGCAATAGGCATTTTTGAGAACCCTGTCATGCATTTGAAAACAAAACACATACCGATCAAGTATCTTTTTCTAAGAGAACAAGTTGAAAACCAATTTGTAAAGATAAAATATGTGCCAACAAAGAAACAAATTGCAGACATATTTACAAAACTACTGCCCATAGATACTTTTGAGTATCTCAGACATAATATGGGAGCCATTCCCATTTCTGATTACAGTATGCCAAATTAAGTTGAGAGATGTTGGGATCTCATATAAAAAAAAAAAGATCAGGGGGATAGTGCATAAATAAGGAAGTGGTACGATAACTCAGGAAAAAAAAAAAAAGCACTTTCACAAGGGGAGTCACTTCAAAAAGCTTCATGGAAAGGCATAAGCTCAGAGGAGCAGCAGAAGGAAAAGATGGTTGTTGGTGATAAAGAAGATAATGGAGAGAATAATGCAAGGGGGAGATGGTATCTATTTTCCATTGACATCAAAGGGGGAGAGTACAAAGAGAGGGAGAGACTTGTATAGACTTGTGGAGTTCAATAAGTGTTTGCATCAATGAAAAAGGGGGAAATTGTTGGATTAAGTTGGCATTGATGTCAAAGACCATGACAACCATGGATGTCATTGGCAGGGGGGAATAACTGTTGTTACCCTATGTAAATGACAAGTCCCAAATCATATGATTACCATAAATAACAATATTTGTTTGAGACAGAGGACATCACAACCATTGATTCGACATAGTGAACAAATCTGGACCATTGGTCATAGCATGCAACGGGTAACATGGAGTCCGACAATGAAGGAGACTTAGAGTTAACAACATTCATTGATCTATTGGAGCAGTTGTGGGAGAGAATTCAGACCGTTGATCAGATTTCAAGGTTATTAGAGTGCTTGAGTGTGAGGTTGTAGTAGGACTCTGATGGGAGAAACTCCAAGTTAATAGGAATCGTTGATCTATTGGAGGCCCAAAGAAATGAGAATCCTTACTTTTGGAAGAATTTTTGAGTCGTTGGATTGATCAAGTGCAATGATAGCCATCAATCTAATTGAAGAAGTATTATTGAAGAATCTGGATCGTTGATGCAAATTTTAGGCCTATCAAAAGGAAGGCCATCGAAGGTCTAGAAGGAAGGATTGAGAACAAAGTTCGACGATAAGAGGTTCTAATGACTGTAGATCCATCGAAGGATCCACCTCAAATGTTGATCTATGATTTTTCGTCTCGAGGAAGGATGGAAATCAATGTGACGTATTGTGACAACTTGACAGTTAGAAGTGATGATGTTGCCAACATGGCAGATAGAGTATTCCAGGTGATGACATTCCGATAGAAGAAGCCCCGAGACAATAGGAGTCATTGGATTAATCGAAGAATGTTCTTGGAAGAATTTGGATCATTGATCGGATGGAAAATCCATCGGAGTATTTGAGTGCAAGGTTTCACAAGGACTCCAATGAAGGTAACTCCGAACTCACGACCATTGTCGATTTGTTGGAGTGACAACAAGAGAGAATATGGATTGTTGATGACTAGATGGCAAGTCTAGGACTATCGGAAGGAAGGTTGTCAGAGGTTTGGGAGGAATACTTGAGAGGAATGGATCCAATGATGAAGACTTCAAAAATTATTGTGAGCCATTGATTTGGAATGGTGAGTAGACATTGACCACATCAGAGAAGTGTTGGTCAAAGTTGACTATGTTACCTACAATAGAGGTACTTCGTTGACAAGGACTCTGAGAATTATTGAGAGCCGTTGATTCTAGACTCTAAGTATTATTATCCATCAGAGTGGGAGCACCACAATAATGAGAAGCTACGAGGAGCGATCTAGACCATATGTCAATGTGCAGGAGATGCATTCTCAGCCATAGATATGTCATGGACCCCACCTGACCATCCCATGAACAAATTAAAGGATGAGAGATAAACTTCGGGAAGGTTGAAGGACTGATGCGATCAAACCCATTGATCTCAGAATTTGAGGATCATTGGATCCATCAGAATACATTCCATCAGAGAGGCTCTGGTTGGAGTGGAGTTATTCATGAATGGATTTGTTACAACAGAGGGGACTTTGAGGGATGATGAGAGGTCGATAGGATGATATATAGATTTCCTGGGGACCTGATAGACCCAGTGGTCCCGATGAAAATGATCACATATCTATTTTGAGAATTCAATGAAGATAGATCCAATGGTTTTTGAGCATCGTGGTGGTGTTGAGTGTTTCAAAACCCCAGTGGTCCTAATAAGAAGGAGAGTCAATCAACGATGGAAATTTAATGAACATACAAATCTTATAGTTGCTGAGCGTTAAGGGATGGTGTTGGCATGCGCGGTTATAAGACCCTAGGTTCGAGCTGTCTTAACCAAAAAAACCATTAAGATACTGACCCTTTCAGCATCACCTTCATGAAAGTGAATTCTCACCCGAGGCATATATTGGGGTTGCAGGAACCAAGTTTCGACAGTAGTGAGGGAATGGGAGGTGATCATGTTAATCATTCTTACTTAGTTGTTCTATGAACATTTTTCTGTATTTATTCTTCCTTAGTTACTTAGTGAATTCAATATATATTATCATTATGATGCAACATAAACCATTTACTGAAACCTTCATACTATTGTGCAATGTTCATATAATAAACATATGTAATCTAACTATGCATAACGATGATCTTCATGATAAATCACATAAAAGATAAGTAGACATAGTAATTAACATGATTCACCCCAATTTGGGATACGTCCAAAATGGTTGGATTCTTTATTATTCTCTCTGTAATTGTCTCAGGCTACACACTACACTTACAATATATATTTCATGCTATCTCTCTCCTCATCTTGCCTAGTTGCTCTGCAGTGCAAGAATCTTTCTGCAACTCTATTTCTTCATTCAGACATAGACTCTTTTTCTCTCATCCTATTCTCTCACTCTTCTTACAATTAGTCTCTGAACATAGAACAAATAAATTTTACTCAATCAAACCAATAGGAGAGAACCCCTAATATGACCAACTCATTACATATTTATACATAAATTCTAGGGCTTAAAACCCTACTTTGCATATCCCAAAACCCAATTAAAACTAATGACAAATCACTTTGACTCACTTATCGGGCTTGTTTTTCCTTCTTTTATGTCTACATGTTGCTTTTTCACTTTGACTGTTGTTCCTCTTTCCTTTACATGTCTTTCTTATTTTGGCATGCCGAACTGTTATCCTTCCTTTTCTCCCACTTTCTTCTCTGATTTATTCTCGGTTAAGTATGTTCTTACTACACACTGTACTCCTTAATGTGCCTAAATTGTGCACTCCCAAGCCTGAATGTGCCTTTATTGTGCACCAACAACCTTGTCTTCTTTATTATATTGCTGCTCATAACCTCCATATTTAGGATTTTCATGAATACTATTTCCAAAATGCTTGTTCAACAGTCCGCCGACATTCACCTGTGGCTCATCCTAAGCCACTCAGGCTTGTTGTGCGCTCCTCCATACTTCTATGAATTTTTTGGAGGTGTCCTTTGCTATCGCAACTTCCTTTATTATTTCTACCTCTGTTCCCAAAATATTCTCTACACTCTGCTAGTCATAGTCGTAATATTCTCTTCTATGTCATGCGTTGCTTGCTTCACTTTTCCTTGTGTAGTTTCTAGTTCTCCTATCACCCTTAGTGCCTTGTATTTCCATGATTTTTAGGAAAATCATTTCTAGATCCTCTACCAGGTTTCCAAATCAGATTAAGTGTTTCCCAAATCATATTAAGGTCGTGAAAACTAGATTAAGTGGTTTCCAAAAATGTTTCTTGATATTTTCTATTGTAGTCATCGTTGTTCTCTCTCTTCCTGCCCTTTCTTCTGGCAGTGTTCCTGGTGTCGTGTGCAATTGCAAGTCCTTAGTTTTTCTAAGGAAGTCTTTGATGACTTCACCAATTCTGAATACCTATTCCTCCATGGTGGCCTCCACTACTAATGGTACTTCTAGGATTTACTTATACAACTTTTTGATAGCCTCTTCTGTCTTTTGCTCCATTTGCTCAACTTCATCCTTATCTTTTACTATTGTCTCCAACCTTTCCTTGGCCTCATTCTTCTCCTTCATCACTCTTTCCAATTTTCCTACAACTTTTCTCTTTTCCTACAAATCAATTTCATGCCGTTTCTTCATTTGAAACCTCTCATCCATCACTTTGGTCAATTCTTTAGCTTCTAAATCTGCATATAGCCCGATCTTATGCATAATACCTACCTACAATATGTAGAGTACATGTATAGGGATCTGTGACACCAGTACGTTAAAGTGATTGAGTGTTCTCATATGTTCTTGTAGTTCTGGTATTGGGAACTCACTTGCATATGTCTGGATCTCTAGTTTTCTGCACTCAATTGCTAAATCAACCAGGACTGGATTAGTATCCTTTTCATCCTCCATCAGACTCATGGACGTTCCTCCCTATCATATGTTCTTTGGTGTTATTCGGGCAGCTTCCAAGGGCTGTTGTAATTCTACCAACTAGTACTCCACCTTTTGGTGTTGTTTTTCTTTTTTCCTCAGCTTCCTCAATGACGTCCTCCATGGCATCCTGTACTTGGTAGCCGATTATGTCCATGTCTTCATCTGTTATATTATATATAGCGGGTATCTTGTGCACTTTCATCTTTTTGCGCACATAGATGGATGGGCCCTTCCCATTTTCTCATCTTTTCTCCCCTATTCTTGGGCCTGTTCACTATGCTTCTTCAGCTGATGGTCATGGCGTATTCCCTGCGCCATTTTTTTTCCCATTTCCCTATCCTTCGTCTAGTTCTCATTCATCCTTGTCCCATTCTTCTTCCTCTTCTGGGTGGTCCATTTGTTTTGCTGGTATTTTCCACTCATATTCCCTATCATTATCAAACAGGCATACATCTTCTATTTTTAATTTGTAGTTAGTAGGTAGCCACTGGCATAGAGGGTCCCTTTTTTCTTGAATGTACATATGGTGCATCCCTGCTTTGAATCACACAATATCATGTTACATTTCTACCGTCTTGGCCATGATGCACAGTGTGTGTTCTATGATGTACCTCATTGTGTCAAAGTAGACATAGAATGTAACATTCTTATCTGTTTGTCTCGTTTTTTTTTTGTTGTATGCCATAAGTTGGCATACCGTGCAATTGCATTACCCCTGTTAGTTGTTCTCTTATGTTGGTAATAACTAGGTTCCTTCCATTCTACTAGTGAAATTAAAATAATAATACAAGAATAATAAAAATATGCGCCTTTCTCTTGGGCCTCTACGTAGTCTGTCAAAAACTGATTCACCAAAAATGTGGCCCAATTCATTTGGATCCCCTCTATGCATTTTTCCATGGTTGTGATTAATGCAGTCGACACTTCGTCCTTTCGACATTTTCTCAACAATTTGTAGGACAACGCCTGCGTTGTGAAGCACACAAAATCATTTCTTATGTTCACGACATCTAACCCCCTGCTTCCTCTGAAGGTGTTAAACTTATCCTTCGTGGCTTCTGATTTTTCTTTCTCCCCTACTTTGTTGGTGAACAATGTGGCTGGATCCTCTCCTTCTTTTGGTAACCTTGTGATCCACGCAATTAATTGGGGATTGATCGATACCGGTGGGTCAAGACACAATGTTCCTCCATGGAAACAATTGAGTAGTAAATTGACACATGCATTTATTTCCAGGCTACATCCAAAGTGGGGAATCTCCAATAGATTCAATATACTTGACCTCTCAAGTCTTGTTTCCCATGTCTATAGTTCGATTAGTATTGCTCCTATTCCTGGTATGCTATTATTGACAAAGTCAATGATGGCTAATAAAACAAAGACTTATATCACCAATAAGGCATAAAAGACAATTTAGCATTCAATGTGAGCAATTAAACCATGTATCAAATTATCAATGCAATATGTCAAATCCAGCTCATATATAATGCTGCCACGTCACCTATATCACTTCTGCAATAGGTATGATGTAGGCTTCAATCAATAGACCAAAATAAGTGACAAAGAGCCAAAACGTTTTGTCAATTAGCTTAGGAATACAA
>JASDQU011249632.1:0-23561 GCA_032191745.1 Picea mariana
TAAGTGGGGTAAAAGGAGGTTGCCCCCTCGAAGAGGCTTATTATCTGAAATTATCTCTTTTCAAGGCGTTGAGTACTTTTCCTGAGGTTTTTCTATGCTATATTGATGTTTGGTTCTTAACACCTTGCTTATTGATTTTCTAGTTTTCCTTTTTCATACTGTGTCCTTGATTAAATTATGAAACTTTTCACTACATTTGGGAGAAAAAAATTTGCATGCATACAAGATTTTGAAGCATTAGAAAAAACATGCATTGGTGAAGTGTTTAGTTTGAATTTTTATAAGAATTTTGGATCTGAAATGTTTGTATGGTTTCTTAGTGTTTGACGAATGTGTTGTGAAGTTTACAAATAAAAGGAAAAATTAATTTCCCTCCCATGGATAGAATTCATCAAAGTGAACAAATTGCATTGGCTTCTTTTGCATTTCTTGGTTGGGTCAAGAGTCATAAACAACATAAATTTTTCATTCATTTCCCTTTGACATAAGAAACAACAATAAAAGGAATTGCATAATCGAAAATATACTAGAAAAATTTATTTCTTAGTGAACCAACAATAGATAGGCTTAGGGCCTTGGAATAGGATTAGAGAGAAAATTCTCCAAGGCCACCAAAATGAAACCTAGAAGTCATTAACAAGTGTAAAATTCATTTTTTCAACTAGTGTGTTGGGAATATCCTCTAACATAGGAGTTAAGCAAAAGGTCGCATCGGGGAAATTAGGGACCCCTCTCTACTTGTTTTTGTTTTTGTAGTTTCACTTTAACTACTATGTATACGAGGGTTTCATCAGTGAAACACCTCTATGTGAGGTAATGCATTGAAAGCTTCAGACATAGTTACCCTTCCCTTAGATGTGGTCTAACCTTTGACTATTCATCGAGTCATTTATTTTGAGGTAGTAGAGTTAGTAACCATTCTTAGGTAGCTATAGAGGTGATTAGAGGTGGGACGTTCATGTAGTACCAGGGGCACACGTTCCCTCACGGTCTAAGTTCCCCCAGAGGGTGCCCACCTTATTAAAGGGTTCTTGCACCGGTCAGGGATGTTTCATGTTTTTCATCATAACTGATCCTCGTATCTTCTCTAATAATTATTGTCGGGAATTCATCTCCCTAGAGGGTTGGTTTTCATAAGCCCCCCTAAGCTATTGGTTTTATTTATATTGTCCTAGATTTGATAAGGGCATGCTATTGGATTCCATATCTAGATTGGCCTTAGGTTGGATTGTTTTTGATTTGCACATATTAATTTCATCCTGGATATATCATCGAGTGGATCCCATCAATTACAGGGACTAGAGCCGATCACAGAGGTGCAACCACCTCTCAAGAGACACGAGACAGGTGACCAAAAATATGAAGACTCACATATTTGACTTAAGGATATTGGTTTGGTTGAAGTGGAAGTGGTTGATGAAATTCATCCACAAAAATTTAATCCTCCTTTGACTGATCTTGAAGCACCCATACTCATCTAGGTAAGGGAAAGTTTTAGTGAACCTTTTTCTTTATTTATATATCCTCACACCATGTTAGCACCAGGTTTTTGATCCAGTGTGGTTGAGCCATCAAGCCTATCCATAAGTGGGACTGGGGGCATGCTTATGATGTCCACATTGCCTTCCCTGAGCACCATTAGGCCTACATCGTCTATGTATTTCTTTATGGGCCACTCTATCTGGGGGACATCGGTCATGCATTTACTCCCATCCATCAATCTACCTAGTGTTCACACACCCATCCCATCCATTCTGATGTCCATGTTTGGATGTTTTTCTGGTGGGGGGTTGAGGCATGGTTTCAACATGGGGGGTGGAGTTCCTTCTACCTCCACCATTCCTATGAGTGGACCAACATCATGAGGTGTTGGTTTACCTTTTGTATGGACTACTCCTAGTGGTTTTGGGGTTGTCCCTAGTTAATTTCGGGTAGCTTTATGTCAGGAGGGTCCAAATTTCCATGGGTTAGAACACCTTTCCTTGGGGGCATCTCCCTTGGGGGATATTTTTCATAGTGGGGAGCATTTCCTTTTATTAATACCTCCTGTTCTTGGGGGTTTTTCCTTGTGAATAATTTGTAGAACACATATGCTTTAGGGTATACACCTATCCCTAGGGTAAATCCCCTTGGGGGCATGTTTGGTGCTATTAGCAGTCATGCTCCTGGGAGGTTAACAATGCCTTGGGGTAATCACTCTTCTAGAAAGACACAACCCTCTAGTAGTATGAACATAGGGGGACCAAAAGATTCATCTAGGACATAAGAGACTTCATCCTAATCCCATTATTCATTTTATCATATGTATTTGTTTTTCCTTGCAAAATTCAACTTTTCTAATCTATCATGTCTAGAAAATGATTATATCACCCAAAACCCTTCATGGTCGGTAATTCTTGTGATGCTACCATCATACATACCCAAATTTGATGGAAATACAGTAGAAGACCCCTCCACACACATCATGACATATCACTTGTGGTGCTCATCCAAATCCTTGATGGATGATAGAGTGAAGTTGTGTCTTTTCCATAGATCCCTGAATATAAGTGACATAAAATGTTATATTGAATTAAAAGGCGCTTCCTTTAAGAGTTTCAATGACTTGGAAATGGGATTTCTATTACAACATCAATTACCCATACTATATAATATAGTAATGGATATATTGAGATCACTACGTCAAGATACTACCACTCACATTTCCAATGAAATTCATTAATGGCGATGAAGATGTAGGATGATCAAAACCCAGATCCCAGATAGGCTCTTGATGGAGTGATTCACCAGGTCTCAACTACCAACCATTTACAAGGGTGTATCTATGGCATGGTTAGATCATGTTTGTAATGTCAAATGTTTGTAGGAAGGAATGAGTTTCACCCTCTTCCACTCAATCCTGTAAAAAAAGACACTTTTTCAGCAATGGGAATTGGATTTCAATGGTGAAATCAACCCAAATTCAAGTGGGAAACATAAGTGGATTCTAATAGCCACAAATTATTTCACTAAGTGGGTAGAATCCATCCATGTGAGGGAATAAATTGACACAATCATCAAATTCCTTGAAGAGAACATTTTGGCCAAATTTGGATGCCCAAGGAAGATCATAATTGATAATGCACAAGATTTCAAATATGTCAAGTTGATGCAATTTTGTCAAAAATATATCATAGAGATTGGGAACTATAAAACTTAATTTCGAAAGGAAAATGGCTTAGTTGATTCCTCCAATAATAATATCATCAAGAATATCAAGAAAATGTTGTCTCAAAATAAGAAGGCATGGGATTCCCACCTAAAATATGCATTTTGGGCAGATAGAGTAAGCATAAATAGGTCCATAGGAACTTCTCCTTTTCATATTGTGGATACTCCAAGATGAGGAAGAAGAATCAGATGATATGCAGAGAAGAATCAATGAATTGATTGAAGTTCAACGGGTAAGATATCAGGTGCAGATAAAGTCCCAATATCCCCAAGCAAGAATAAAAGAAATATTTGAAAAGAGTACCAAGGAAAGAAACTTCATGGCAGGATACTTGGTCGTAAAGTAGGATTACATAAGGCAAGCCAAAGGGAAACATGGAAAATTTGAAAATCTTTAGCTTCGACCATTCCAAGTGTTTGCAACTCAAGATAACAACACATATGAATTGGCTCAGCTGGACGGATATTGTTTTGTGGATATTGTAAATAGGAGGTTCCTCCAATATTTATTGCAGTACTAAATTATATAGAGTCTCTTATATTGTACATAAATAAATATTTTTCCATTATTTTCCATGTATTTTAAATTTTACTTCATTCACCATTTATTATGCAAGCAAGTATGTAGGGTTCTGACATTGTAAGTTGTTGAGAAATTTTGTTTCACCTATCATATTAGTTTTAGGATGCACAGGGGCCTATCGTTTCAATGCACACTCCATAACACAACATAGGAAGGAACTTGGTCTACAATTCTCAGCATACCTTAGGGTATGTTGTCCTCACTAGAGACGATGTTGGTACTAGATTTGATCTTGTGACAAATATCCAGGTTGATCAATATTGTAAGGACAATATTGGGAAAACATAGGTTGAAGGAAACCTTACATAGCTCCCAGAATGAATTATCTAGAATATTTTGAAGTTCCCTAGAGGAAGAAATAGAAAAAATCATTCTCTAAGGTATTGAGGTGAAGTTTCAAATTCCTAGAGGATTATCAAGAGCTAAAACATGGCTAATTACACTCTTCAAAGACTTAATCCCTTTTCAAAAAAATATTATATCATGGGACCAGGGATTAGGAATAAATTGATAGAGAAGATATTTGGCCCAATCATCCAACGACTGCAAGTGAGGAAAATATACAACATGTGATCTATGTCACATCAAAAATCTACACGAGAAATAACATGCATAAGTGGTGCGATGAAATTTTTTCTATCCACACGTCGAGAGTTGAATGGTGTCTCTTGACAAGAGAAAAGAGGCTAAAAAAAATCCTCTTGGGTCACGATAATGGTATTATGGTTTTATCGGATTGCCTATCCACCCACTCAATGCACACCTATGTGCCACCTGGATCCAATGTAGCAGGCCACCTAGGAAAATGAGGAGGATCAATGGCAACATGGCATGCCAACTAAGAACTTCCCAGAGCCAGTCCCAGACTACCACCTATATAAAGAGAGCCCACTAAGAACTCAGGTCACCACATCAAACTCAAGTACATGTATGTTGAACCCAGAGCCACATAAGAACTGACATGAACCAACATGAAGCTGCCACGTGTCCATGGGACCATGATGACATCACTCAAAATTCCATGCCTCCTCCCAAAATTTTAAAATAACTAAGCCACTAGGAAGATGGCGTGTCTACACAAAAAGGAACAAAGAATAATATTTCAAACTAGTGAGGGATACAACGATGGAACTCCAAATTAACTAGGGATAATATGACATACACCAAGACATTTTTCCTTGCATCTAGGTCCTTTC
The DNA here is from genome assembly GCA_032191745.1 of Picea mariana. NCBI lineage: Eukaryota > Viridiplantae > Streptophyta > Pinopsida > Pinales > Pinaceae > Picea > Picea mariana. Next base: position 4,990 of record JASDQU011249632.1, read on the forward strand.
ACCAATCATAATATTGTTACTTTCAGCTAATAGAGGAAAATAATCATTGCTCACATGCACACATGCACACAAGATAGACATATCAAAATATCCCACCAGTTGTAGTGATCTATTAGAATTAGGGAAAGAAAACAAAAACTTACTTTTCAAAATTTTCTGTAGACAAGATCAACAAGAACACATTAACTTTATACAGATATGAACCCCAAAAATATTCTCAGTATGATTAGGCAGTTAGATCTGAACTAGAAAGTAATTCTTAACATGTACAGTAGATATATCTAAACTATAAATCATTTCTGAGTAAGTAAAAACATTTAGATATGAACTAGAAATTCATTTTGAACATGTACATTAGATAGATCTAAACTATAAAATATTTATGAGTGAAAAACACACTTAGATCTGAACTATAGATGTATTTCTAAGTCAGATCTGAACTGTAGATATATATCTAAGCATGCACAATAGATATATCTAGACTAGGTAAACATTTCTTAGCATGTACATTAGATAAATCTGAACTAGACAATAAAATCAAGGTATGCTAATCAATACATCTAAGTGCAAGCAAAGCAATAGGACTGAAAACAACAACTTACCTCTTGATGATCTTACCTTTGTGTAATAAAGAATATCATGCCACATGTGAGAAATGATAGGCCAAAGTGTTATGCTCAGATAAGTCCATGTGTCATGGATATACCTCAAGGGTTAGATCTAACAAGAGAGTAGAGGACAATGAAGCCACCAAGGAGAAGAACTCACATAGATAAATCAAAACCCCACTGGAAACAAAACCCTTTTCCAAGACAAACACAGTATCCAGATCAGGACCTAGGGGTGGACGCCTGCCTATAAAGAAGATCTAGCAACCCAATAAGGGTGTCACGACCCTTAGGGTTCCAAAATTTCTCAAGAGGGAGGGGATGACAGCCTCAAATAGGTTCTGCTTGCTTGAGGAGAGAGCCAACTGTAATAGGATGGCAGTAGAGGAGGAGGTGATAGCCTTTTGGACACTATCAACAGAAATAAAATGGAACCTCAATTCAACAACCCTTAGCACAGTAAGATACTTGGCAACAACAAAGTAAAAGACCCGGCAACAGTAAAGAAAGGAACCTCCACACAACATAAACAAAAGGACATGTCAACAACAATAAAAGAAGACTGATCTTAACTGTTGAAGGAAGTTGCAACTCAACTAGAATATCTCAGAACAATCCGCCGGACTTGGAAGAGGAGAGAATGAGTGTAAGTAAAAGTGAGGGTGAAGGGTTTATATTTATAATTTTAGGCTAGGTCTAGGCTAATAAAAAATATAATTAAAAATAATATATTAAATTAATATAAATATTAATTTAATATGTTATAATTAAACATTAATTAATATTTTTTTTATTAATCCCTGAAACAATAAATTCAAACCCCAATCAACTCAAACTCAAAAAATCAAAGGATGAGGAACAAGTAAGGGGTTTAGGAGAGGTTCTCTTAGTGGCAACACATGTACATATTATTTTCAATGTGACCAATTAACTTTATCATCACTGCATATGGGATACATCCCTCATGTGGTCATTCTCATCTTCATAATCTCTCCTAGGCCCTATGGACCATCCTGGAAGAGAGGAAGAGGATTACACACCCACAAATCTCGGTATTACACCAATATCGACCTGATCAAGGAAAAGGTTCCCCCATAACATATCTGGGGTCGTATCCACCAAGGTAAAAGACCAAGGATCAACCCCTTCTTTAGGCATGGGTACCTTGGAACACATCCAGGGGCCCTAGACATATCTAGGGACTTAAACAGCTTGGTCCCAGAACAAGAACCTCAGTCATATATTGGGGAACCTGACAAGGGTATTTACTGCTTGGTCCTAGACCAAGAACCCCAATTATCTACTGGGGGCTCTTACAAGGGTCTTTTTCCATGGCTCTAACTATTTGGTCCCAGACTAGGAACACTGGGAGTGCACTAGGGTCCCTAGTCCATAACTAGGTTCTTAAGACATCCTCCAAGAAGTATGGCTCTTCCAGCTGTATTAAATTCAACACTCCCTCTCAACAAGAGAGGCATTCTCAGCTACACCAAGATTGTCACGAAAGTACACAAACTTTGTCAGGGACAGTGGCTTGGTCAAAATATTTTTCGTCTATTCTGCCATTGGAACATATTGAATACTAAGAACGTTCTTATGCACCATGTCCCGACATAGTGATATCTCATCTCATTGTGTTTCGACCTATCGTGAAAAACTAGATTCTCGGTGAGCTTTATACAGCTCTTGTTTTCACAGTGAATGATTGTGGGTTCTAGCTCTGTACTGAAAAAGTATGAAGGTAGCTTCCTAAGCCACATTGCTTCTCTACTAGCAACACTTGCAGCAATGTATTCTGCTTCTGCAGTTCTCTGGGCTATGGAGCCCTGCTTCTTACTGGACTAGGAAATCATTGTTCAACCCAAACTGAAGCAATATCTGGAAGTTCTCTTCTGATCCATTGTACTACCCATCCAATCTGAATCTGTAAATCCATGAAGCATTATACCTCCATTGGAAATGTATCCAAGACCATAAGCTGTAGTTCCCCAAACATATCTCAGAATATGCCTAACAACAACCATATGTATATTCTTCGGTTCACACATGAACTGGCTGAGGGCATTTACCACATAAAAAATGTCTGATCTAGTATGTACGAGGTACATCAATGACCCAGTGATCTGCCGATATAAGTTGGGGTCTTCTGGATCTGAACTTGTAACCTGATCTTGTAGTTTCTTTAGGTTATAGATCATTGGTGTGGTCATGGACTTGCAGTCCATCATTCCAAATTTGTGGAGTACGTCAATTGCATATTTACTCTGTGAGAGAAAGATATCACCTAGTTTTTTCCATACCTCCAAGCCCAAGAAATAATGCATGAGCCCCAAGTATTTCATTTCGAACTCTACAGAAAGATCCTTCTTAGTACGATCTATCAAGTTTTCCTCTCCAGTGAGGAAAATATCATCCATGTATAAGACTAAGATAACTAGATGATTTTGTACAATCTTTATATAAATATTGGGATTTTCTATGCTCTTGGTGAATCCAAGACTCTATAGAAAGCTATATATTCTACCATACCAAGCTCTCGAAGCTTGCTTGAACCCGTACAGGTATTTTTTGAGTTTACATACATGAGATTCTTTCCCATGAATCAAGAAACCTTCAGGTTGTTCGATATATACTTCTTTCTCAAATTCACCATTAAGAAAAGAAATCTTAACGTCCATCTGGTGAAGTTTCCAACCAAAAACTATTGCAAGAGAGATAATAATCCTGATTGAAGTATATTTGGAAACTGGAGCAGAAATCTCGTCATAGTCAATTCCTTCTTTTTGAGAGAAACCATGAGCCATGAATCTAGCCTTGTATTTTTCAATACTACCATCTGCTGCATGCTTTATCTTATAAATCCATTTGGAGGTTACCACTAATTTTCCACGAGATCTAGGAACTACTGCCCATACATCAGTATTTAGAATTGAATCATATTCTTCTATCATAACATCTTTCTACATTTGATGTTTGGAGGCTTCTACAAATGTGGAAGGTTCTCAATAAATCAAAATATTCAACTTAGATATGATACCAGAGTACTTATCTGGTTTATTTCTTTCTTTGAAGGTGCCCTTAGGACTTGAATGGTTTTCTTCTTGTTTTACTATTTTCCACCACCAGGCTGGTTTCCTTTTAATAGGAAGTATCTCCATTGGAAACTCAATTGTATCCCTTGAGGGATCCACTTGAAGTTCTGAGGTTTCCTCCCTCTTCTCATCTGGAAGAGAAGAATTTAAAGAATCAAGTGGTGGAGCTTCTTGCTCCTATGAATCACATGGAAGTTCTCTGGCCCGATGAAAAGCTACCTCTTCATGAAAAGTCACGTCTCTTCTTACTTCGATGAACATTTGACCTGGGATATAAATCCTGTAAGACTTTGAGGTTTCACTGTATCCTACAAAAGTTCATTTCTTTCCTGAGGGCTCCAACTTAGTTCTCTTTTCATTTTGAATGTGAATATAGACTAGACTGCCAAATATTCTCAAGTGATCAATTGAAGGCTTACTTCTGGTGAAAACTTCTTCTAGAGTTTTTGCTTCAAGATCTTTGTGTGGACATCGATTCTGAATGTAGACAACAATACTAGCAGCTTTAGCCCAAAGAGATAATGGTAATTTCTGGTCATACATCATGGCCCTTGCTAATTCATAGATGTTTTATTCTTTCTTTTATCTACCCCATTCTGTTGGGGGTTATACGGCACAATCACCTCCCTCTTAATTCCAGAAGCCTGACATAGTTCATCGTATTTGAAGGAGTCAAATTCTTTACCATTGTCTGTTCTAAAAACTCAGATGTGTCTTCCTATTTGATTTTCAAAAAGATTCTTGAACTCTTGAAATATGATGAAAGATTCATCTTTAGTCTTTAAAAAATGAATCCAAGTTTTACGAGAAAAATCATCAATAAAAATGATATAGTAAATACAACCATTCATATATGGAGCATTCATGGGCCCACAAAGATCATAATGAATTAGATCTAGAATGCCATTATATTTTCTATTGTTGTGAGGATAGGGCTTCTTAGTAATAAAGAAGATCATGCCACATGTGAGATATGATAAGCCAAACTGTTATGCTCAAATAAGTCTATGTGTCATAGATCTACCTCAAGGGTTAGATCTAATAAGAGAATAGAGGACAATGAAGCCACCAAGGAGAAGAACTCACACAAAGAAATCAAAACCCGAATAGAAACAAAACCCTTGTCCAAGCCACACACAATAACCAGATCAGGACCAAGGGGTGGATGACTGCCCATAAAGACGATCTAGCAACCCAATAAGGGTGTCGCGGCACTCACAGTTCCATATCTTCTCAAGAGGGAGGGGACGACAGCCTCAAACAAGTTTTTCTTTCTTGAAGAGAGGGCGAACTGTAATAGGATGGAAACAGAGGAGGAGGCACCATCCTTTTGGACACTGTCAACAACAATAAAATGGAACCTCAATTCAGCAACCCTTAGCACAGTAAGATAGTTGGTAACAACAAAGAAAAAGACCTGGCATCATTAAATAAAGGACCCTCCACACAACATAAACAAAAGGACCCTCCACATAGCATAAACAAAAGGACCTGTCAACAATAATAAAAGAAGACTGATCTGAACTATTGAAGGAGGCTGAAGCTCAACTAGAAGATCTCAGAACAATCTGCCAGACTTGGAAGAGGAGAGAATGAGTGTAAGTAAAAGTGAGGGGTAATGATTTATATTTATACTTTTAGGCTAGGGCTAGGCTAATAAAAAATATAATTAAAAATAACATATTCAATTAATATAAATATTGATTTAATATGTTATAATTAAATATTAATTAATATTTTTCTTATTAATCCCTAAAACAAAAAATACAAACCCCAATGAACTCAAACTCAAAAAATCAAAGGGTGAGGAACAATTAAGGGGTTTAGGAAAGGTTCTCTTATTAGCAACACATGTCCATATTATTCTCAAGGTGACCAATTAACTTTATCATCACTGCATATGGGATACATCCCTCATGTGGTCATGCTCATATTCATAATATCTCCTAGGCCCTGTGGACCATCCTAGAAGAGAGGAAGAAGATGACACACCCAAAAATGTTGGTATTAAACCAATATCTACCTAATCAAGGGCCAAGTGACCCCATAACATATCTAGGGTCTTATCCACCAAGGTACAAGACCAAGGATCAACACATGCTTTAGGCATGGGTACCCTGGAACACATCCAGGGGCCCTAGACATATCTAGGAACTTAAACTGCTTGGTCCCAGACCAAGAACCCGAGTCATCTACTCGGGGCCCTCACAAGGGTATTTAATGCTTGGTCCCAAACCAAGAACCCAAATTAACTAGTAGGGGCCCTCAAAAGAATATTTTTCCATGGCTCTAACTGCTTGGTCACAGACCAAGAACCCTAGGAGTGTATTGGGGGCCCTAATCCGCAACTAGGGTCTTAATCCATCCTCTAAGGAGAATGGCTCTTGCAGCTACATTAAATTCAACACTCCCTCTCAGCAAGAGAGGCATTCTCAGCTACTCCAATATTGTCACTAAAGTACACAAACTTTGTCAGGGACAATGGCTTGGTCAAAATATCTATCGTATGTTCTGTCGTCGGAACATACTTAATACTAAGAAAGTTCTTCTGCACCATGTCTTGGACATAGTGATATCTCATCTCAATATGTTTCGATCTGTCATGAAACACTGTATTCTCGGTGAGATTTATACAGCTCTGGTTTTCACAGTGAATGACTATGGGTTCTAGCTCTGTACTGAACAAGTCTGAAAGTAGCTTCCTAAGCCACACTGCTTCTCTACTAAAAACACTTGCAGCAACATATTCTTCTTTTATAGTTCTCTGGGCTATGGAGACCTGTCTTTTGCTGTACCAGGAAATCATTATTGAACCCAAATTGAAGCAATATCAGGAAGTTCTCTTCCAATCCACTGTACTACCCATCCAATCTGAATCTGTAAATCCATGAAGCATTATACCTTCACTAGAAGTGTATCCGAGACCATAAGCTATAGTTCCCCAAACATATCTCAGAATATGCTTAACAACAACCATATATATATTCTTCAGTTCACACATGAACTGGCTGAGGGAATTTACCACATAACAAATTTACGGTCTAGTATGTACAATATACATAAATGACCCAATGATCTGTCGATATAAGGTGGGGTCTTCTAGATCTAAACCTGTAACCTGATGTTGTAGTTTCTTTAGGTTAGAGATCATTGGTGTCATCATGGACTTGCAGTCCATCATGTCAAATCTATGAATCACATCAACTGCATATTTACTCTATGAGAGAAAAACCTCATCTAGTTTCTGACATACCTCCAAGCCCAAGAAATAATGCATGAGCCCCAAGTATTTCATTTTGAACTCTGCGGAAAGCTCCCTCTTAGTTTGAGCTATCAAGTTTTCCTCTCCAGTGAGGAACAAATAATCCATGTATAAGACTGAGATAACTAGATGATTTTGTACAATATTTATATAAAGATTGGGATTTTTTGTGCTCTTGGTGAATCCAAGATTCTGTAGAAAGCTATCTATTCTACCATACCAAGCTCTCAGAGCTTGCTTCAACCTATACAATGATTTTTTGAGTTTTCATACATGATATTCTTTCCCATGAATCACAAAACCTTCAGGTTGTTCGATATATACTTCTTTCTCAACTTCACCATTAAGAAAAGAAATCTTAACGTCCATCTGGTGAAGTTTCCAACCAAAAACTATTGCAAGAGAGATAATAATCCTGATTGAAGTATATCTGGCAACTGGAGCAAAAATCTCATCATAGTCAATTCCTTCTTTCTGAGAGAAACCATGAGCCACGAATCTAGCCTTGTATTTTTCAATACTGCCATTTGCTGCATGCTTTATCTTATAAAGCCATTTGGAAGTTACCACTGATTTTCCATGAGGTTTAGGAACTACTGCCCATACAACATTCTTTATAATTGGATCATATACTTCTATCATAGCATCTTTCTACACTTGATGTTTGGCGGCTTCTACAAATGTTGAAGGTTCTGAATAAATTACAATATTCAACTTAGCTATGAGACTGGAGTACTTATCTAGTTTCTTGCTTTCTCTAAAGGTGCCCTTAGGAGTTGAATGCTTTTATGTTTCTTTTAGTATTTCCTAGCACCAATCTAGTTTCCTTTTAATAGGAGATATCTCCATTGGAAACTTAATAGTATCCCTTGAGGGATCCACTGAAAGTTTTGAGGTTTCCTCCCTCTGCTCATGTGGAATAGGAGAATCTAAAGAATCAAGTGGTGGAGCTTCCCGCTCCTCTAAATCACATGGAAGTTCTCTGGCCCGATGAAAAGATACCTCTTCATGAAAAGTCACGTCTCTTCTTTCTTCGATGAACTTTTGACGTGGGATATAAATTCTGTAAGGCTTTGATTTTTCATTGTATCCCACAAAAGTTTCTCTCTTTCCTGAGGGCTCTAGCTTAGTTCTCTTTTCCTTTGGAATGTGAATATAGACTGGACTGCCAAAGATTCTCAAGTGATCAATTGAAGTCTTAATTCTGGCAAAAAATTCTTCTGGATTTATTTCTTCAAGAGCTTTGTGTGGACATCTATTCTGAATGTAAACAACAATATTGGCAGCTTCAGCCCAAAGTGATAATGGTAAGTTCTGGTCGTACATCATGGCCCTAGCTAATTCACAAATAGTTTTGTTCTTTCTTTCGGCTACCCCATTATGTTGGGGGTTATATGGCACAGTGAGCTCACTCTTAATTTCAGAAGCCCAACAGAGTTCATCGTATTTGAAGGAGTCAAGTTCTTTACCATTGTCTATTTTGAAAACTCGGATGTGTCTGCCTGTTTGATTTTCAGGAAGATTCTTGAACTCTTGAAATCTGCTGAAAGATTCATCTTTAGTCTTTAAAAAATGAATCCATGTTTTACGAGAAAAATCGTCAATAAAAATGATATAGTAAATACAACCATTCATATATGGAGCATTTATGGGCCCACAAAGATCAAAATGAATTAGATCTAGAATTCCATTAGATTTTCTATTGTTGTGAGGATAGGGTTTCTTAGTAATAAATAATATCATGCCACATGTGAGATATGATAGGACAAACCGTTATGCTCAGAGAAGTCTTTGTGTCATGGATCTACTACAAGGGTTATATCTAACAAGAGAATAGAGGACAATGAAGCCACCAAGGAGAAGAACTCACACAAAGCAATCAAAACCCCACTAGAAACAAAACCCTTGTCCAAGCAACACACAGTATCCATATCAAGACCAAGGGGTGGAGGACTGCCTATAAAGAATATCTAGAAACCCAATAAGGGTGTCGTGACCCTCAGGGTTCTAGATCTACTCAAGAGGGAGGGGACGACAACCTCAAACAGGTTTTTCTTTCTTGAGGAGAGGGTCATATGTAATATGATAGCAGTAGAGGAGGAGGTGCAAGACTTTTGGACACTGTCAACAGCAATAAAATGGAACCTCAATTCAACAACCCCTAGCATAGTAAGATACTTGGAAACAACAAATAAAAATACTTGGCATCATTAAGGAAAGGACCCTCCACACAACATAAACACAAGGACTTATCAACAACAAAAAAAGAAGACTGATCTAAATTGTTGAAGGAGGCCGCAACTCAACTAGAATATCTTAGAACAATCCTCCAGACTTGGAAGAGGAAAGAATGAGTGTAATTAAAAGTGAGGGGGAAGGGTTTATATTTATACTTTTAGTCTAGGGATAGGATAATAAAAAATATAATTAAAAATAACAAATTCAATTAATATAAATATTAATTTAATATGTTATAATTAAACATTAATTAATATTCTTCTTATTAATCCCTAAAAACAAAAATGCAAACCCCAATCAAATAAAACTAAAAAATTCAAAGGGTGAGAAACAAGTAAGGGGTTTAGGAGAGGTTCTCTTAGTGGCAACACATGTCCATATTATTCTCAAGGTGACCAATTAACTTTATCATCACTTCATATGGGATACATCCCTCATGTGGTCATTCTCATCTTCATAATCTCTCCTAGTTCTTGTGGACCATCCTAGAAGAGAGGAAGAGGATCACACACCCACAAATCTTGGTATTACACAAAGATCTACCCAATCAAGGACTAGGTTTCCCTAGAACATATATGGGGTCTTATCCACCAAGGTACAAGACCAAGGATCAACACATGCTTTAAGCATGGGTACCCTAGAACACATCTAGGGGCCCTAGACATATCTAGGTACTTAAACTGCTTGGTCCCAAACTAAGAACCCGAGTCATCTACTGTGAACCCTCACAAGGGTCTTTACTGCTTGGTCCTAGACCAAGAATGCCAATTATCTAATGGGGTCCCTCAAAAGGGTCTTTTTCCATGGCTCTAACTGCTTGGTCCCATACCACGAACCCTAGGAGTGTACTAGGGTCCTTAGTCCACACCTAGGGTCTTAATCCATCCTCCAGGGAGAATGGATCTTGCAATTGCATTAAATTCAATAGAATCACTTTTCTTTATCAGGTGTCTCAACAAGAAATTTTCAAGCTCTTATAAAAGAAAACCAAAGGATCATAAGGAACTAATCCGCGAGTAATTTTCTCTCTAAAGATAATTTATTCAGATGCCAGGTGTCGTAGATGATGACCCACCTACTCATTCTCTCCACCCAAGAGAGAACTATCATCCATCTTGGATACAAATGTATATAGAGTGTGTTTTGCATTTTGCAAAGGAGAGTATGTCCCTCCCTGGTATCATTAATTTATATTTGATGGTAGAGGGACATTTGGGAATCTACCCTAAGGTGTAGTTGTATCAATTGACCATCTCTTTGCAAAATCTTGTGGTAAAGGATTCAAAGAGTTGGTCAATGATACTTTGAATTGATGAGTGGTGGTGGTTGAGAGGAAACAATTAAAAATTCTTCCAACCAACCAAGGAACTCAACTGTTCAACAATTGAATTTGTCTAGCACAATATCCAAGGTTCCAATTGAGTCACCTAGAAGAATATAGAAAGAATGTCAATTGGAAAAAGAGAACACACCCTAAAACAACATCAACATGCTAACTCTAGTGGTAAAAATTCACTTTTACCCAATAAAATCAGATAAAATTAGTTGGAAAATTAGAGCTGGTATCAAGAAAATGAGAATTTATATCCAGTTTCAAGAAGAAATATTTGATTAAATGAGTGGTTTTCTCATAAACTAGGAGGTCTATAAAGTAATATAAGAATATCATTATTAGAGTCGGTATTTTTGGGGATTTAAGAGTTTCTTAGAGCCAAATTTGTTGAACATAGTCCTCAGGAAAAGATAGATAATACACCCAACATGCTTCATGACATTCATCCCCTACATTATGTTTCAATCTGTAATTACTCTTTGTGTGAATGTGTTCTTGTAAAATTCACCACTCTCCTTTGGATTATTCTATCATATCCCCATTAATAAAAGATCAAGCAACACTTTTTGCAACATAGTCAATGTCACTGTATGGTGTATGGCTATGGCATACAAGTTTTTTCTTCTTAACAAATGACCATGATCTTGTCATTTTTGCATATGTTTAAATGATATGCATAGGGTACCTCCATGTATTTGAATATATGCATATGTTTAATTGTTTGAAGAATGTTGTAATGATATGTTATATGTGTTAAAAAATTTGAATTCATAATTTCTCAACACATTATTCTATTTCCATAAGCTATGAGATTCATTCCTTACAGTGCCTCATATGTTTATCTGTTTTTTTTTCTTTTAATTCACCACCTCACCCACCTCTAAAACTAAATTGTTTGAAACACTCATAGAAAAATTCATCTTAAAGTTGAGAGTTTTTATTATTTGATATGAGAATGTTTGAGGGTCGAGATTCTTAAAAGAGAGAGAAAAAATTGCCCAAATTTGCATAATTTTTATTAATGCAAGTAGGGTTTGAATATATTCCCTGAGTGTTATCCCTCGGGGTGCCTTGAAATCCTTCCATTGATAGCATGGAACATATCGAGGGAGAACAATAACTAAAAATAAATATGAACTCACTATGGATTTGACATTGACATTGCAGCCAATATTGCTACTACAAGGTCTTCTACTTCCTATGTTTTCCAACAATATCCCACTACATTTTATCTTCTTAATTATGGAATAGTAATAAATAAAATAAGAATGAGACTCCTTCCATTCCTAGAATCCCAATGTTTAAAAATGTCTTAATATCCATCTATGGCTAGGGTTAGGGTTTTTTCATTCCTCGACTCTCAATTAGGGTTATGGTTTTGGACCCCATAGAATATTCTTGAAAATCCTTTGATGACTAGATTCACATGTGTAATTAATGTTACTTGACCTGACATCCACTTAGTATTATGGAAGTCAAAGGAAAAATTCAACTTTTGGGAGGTGTGATTTCCTCATACAAACTCTAATTGAGGTGATATATATTTTTTTGAATATGAAAGAAAAACATCAAAAGGATAGGGACTATGTTCAAAAAGTGTTAATGAAAAAAAAAAATGTTTAATGCCCCAATTAGCTCTGAAATGTTCATCACCCCAAATCACCAAAAGGGGACCTATCCCTAAAATGGGCCCTAAAATCCATTAGTTCCATTTTTTCCACCTAAATAGTACCCAAATAGACAAAAAGTTATATAATTGTCCATTTTCAATCATCACCCCTACTCCTTCATATATTATAGTAGCATACTCTACATAACCTAGGTGAACTAAGAATAACATATGTTTTCCTATAATAACCTATCATTACTCTAACCTACCACTAGTGTTACACTAACTTACGATACTATACCCTAACCTATCTTACCCAATTTAACCTACCTAGTTGTACATTGGCCTACAATACTTAACCTAACCTAACATACCCTAGCCTATATAAACTTGGCCTAACCTACCTTACCATTTACCTAAACTTCCCTTCATATCTGTTAGCACTAGAAGTCACCTCTGGATTGCGGTAGAGGTAAGCCCAGTGCCCATCCGAGTTTTTGGTGGATGTTGGTTTTATATGGATGGAGGTCAATGGACAAAACTCAGAATTTGAATGACCTTCAACATAGAACTGGACATCAAATGTATAAGGAAGTGGGCCACAACTAACTTCAGTCAGTGAATTGAGTTTAAGTGTGAGCAGAGGAGAGACTTAGTAATAAAGGTGGATAAGGCTACTATGAGAATCAGGCCTTCAAGTAGCTTGGAGAAGAAAAACTCAGACTCAAGATCACTCCTAAGCTCAAGTTTCAAACACTAAAATGTGTCCAAACAAGACAGTCGCAACAACACAATGATCAAACCTACATCACCATGCTACTGCAACAACTCGACTTGATCCTCCATGCCCGAGCCATTCAGTGTAAGAGGGAAAACAATCAGAAGGAAGATGACTAAAACTGGTCACGATACCACTACAATCAAACCTACATTACAACAACATAACAACCCTCAACTGGATCCTCCATGCCCAAGTGTTTTAGAACAATTTGTACACAGAGATGAAAAGAGGTTGACTTCTATTAATCTGAAAGTCTCAAATTGATTACATAACCAGAGAACATCTCTCGCATCACAAGAATTACAATATGGGAGCTCTACTCAACCATTTGACGACCATAAAAAAATATCAAAACTACTTATTTATACTCAAAATAGTCCCTGACTATCAGGAGAGTGATCTAATCACTACATTCAAAACTTTGCGTCTGAGCAATCTTCTGTCAGACTATGCATGTATCCCTTTGTCAGATGCGAGATCATTTCAACATGGGTATTCATGAGAATCCTTCCATGGGGGTACCTCAAGTTGAAAACTCAGTCGCCACGGCCGAGCCTTCCATGCCTTCCATTTATGGATTGAGCCGAGGTTTCAACCACCGGCTCTACTTTCATTAACTTCCTTTTCTAGGGAAATCAATGAGATTAAATGCTTAGGGGGTGGCTATGTGGTGCTATCATATAGGACACCATATAAAAACCTGATTACAGGGCCGCTCAAAATCGGTTTGGGATCAGACCGCTTTAGGGCCTACAATCCATGTCCTTTCACCACGTAGAACATTTGACTTACCATGGTTTCGATTGCAGGACCGCTCAAGAAAATTATTTCTCGAGCATGTTGCATCCCCGTAATGGATTGTGGCTTTCGATCTCATGATCTTGGGCAAGGATTCATGATCAACACTCAAATCTTCCCTCCTCAGATCAATGGATCAACTCTTCCCCTTTCGAATCGACAACCAAGAATTTCTTCAAGATTCGGGCTTCAGACCTTTCAAACTTCTAACTATATTTGCCCCAAGAAAAACCTCCAGAGATATAATGATGCATGGCTCCTGGATTTGGATGGGAGAGATCCATTTCGATTCTTCGGGCTTCGGGGAACACAAACCTCAAACCTCGTCTTCCTCCATGCGCTTTTACCTGTAGCTATGGATCTGATGACACGTGGCTCTTGCAAATAAACGACTCATACTTACTTCAGGGTTTTGACACTTCGGACCCTTAGTTCTGACTCTATAGTTTTCACAAATATACATTTGTGAATGCCCGAGAGCCTCTAATCTGAACTTCACAGGGGACTTCCGTCGTTGAAAACTGAGCCCGTCAGTTTGTATTTTAAGCTCGAAATGATCTGCTCTGCATGTTGTGCTCAGACACTTCCTGTGCAGACCATGAATTCAGATGACCTGCTTCCCTTGACAACTATATCTGATAACATTTGGCTCCACAGGGGATGGCATTCTCCTTGAGAGTTGCCAAGAACAAGTAGTTCCAATCTCCTTCTACATTGGGCTATGGAGTCATTCTCAAAAAACATCTTGTTGAGGATTAAAGGCCAACAAGCACACTATCCTAAATATGAAAGAAAAATACATGGGCTCCAAGAGGATCTTATTTATGTACATTCCTAGACTAATTGATTTTTACAAAGTGCTAGGTGAAAGAAAAAATCCACCATATCCATTCAAGCAACTCCCTAGCTGCAAACTTGTTTACTCTGTCACTGATCAAATAAAAACAATGCAACTGTGACAACAAAATGACTACGCTTTTCAGCTCTCCTCCTAGTGCTGAAGACAGGATAAATATGAGAGGCTCCAAGACATGAAGGAAATGAAACTCCATATACTCCCTTACAAGTTCATAGAGAAAATGAAAAAATCCACTGGGCTAGTGACAGAAAACATGCTCTGTCTTACATCTGCTCACACATGGTTGAATGTCTCTGGCAAGCATGGGTGAGTGAACGGATGATGCAGGCTGACTGATCCCAGGTGATGGTTGCTCATTTGCTGGCTCTGGGCAGTATATGAACTACACATTTGGTTATCCCTCTTCTTCTTCATGACTCTCCCAAGGATCAAAATCATAATCATCATAAACATGAACCATGGGAAATCTCTCCTCTTTATAATTCTCTCGAATGTCTTCTGCAGGCCCCAGATGATTGATTTCCACATAATGTTTTTCCTCAATGAATAAAGGAAAAGTATCTATAGTGAGATCTTGAAAAATTTTAAAATTTTAAACATACGACTCCATGTATATATCCATAGGATCATGAATCGTGTGATAGAATCCTGGCTTCTTTAGAAGACCAGGATGCTCCTCTATAAATGCCTCTCTTCTTGTAAATAAAAGACTTCCCTGTTCTTTTGAAAACAAATCTTGATCATCGATGGTTGTAGTCTATTCTTCATAATAATGATCATAACATAATGGTGCAACAGGATTTAAAACGTCATAACTATGATCTGCCAATAACGTATAGTTATCTATGCAATCAACCACTGCTACATGCTCAAAATGTTCCAGAAACTGATCATAAGATGGATATGCATTCCTGCCCATAGAATCTGCAAGTATGGAAGGATTTGTTTCCAAATGTGAGTCACACCCACATCCTTGTTTTTGTTCCAGTTCTGATTCATACTCACTATCTTCTTGCTCATAATCTGAAGCATAATGATAGTCGTCTTCCTTAGGCACATGCAATTTTTCAAGATATTCTTGCATATGAACCCCCTTTCTATCCCTGATGTTCTCTTTGACCTCTTCAACATCTTCAAACAAACAGGTGTCTTAACGATAAATATTTCCTCTCTCTCAGGAGAAGGACCAACTCTGGATGTTGAGCCATGACATAGTACACCATGGAAACAGTCTCTATGGGTGCAATATCCATAGGCATATTATGCTAAACATTGTAAAACCTCATGTTGAAGACAGCCAAGGCCTTCTCTTCCCCTCTCCTCGAAGCATTAAAATCAAACTAGTATTAATCAAGGGACTTGTTCTCACCCCAACAGTTTAAAAATGCATGGCATAGATCGGTCCAAGAGCCAATAGAACCGGCTTCCAAACATCTAAACCACACAACAACATCTCTAGACAAATAATGTGAGAACAACCTCATGGTAACATCCTCATGAACAATCTCAAACTGATCAACAAATTTCTCAAAGGCCTCCAAGTGCCTCTCGGCTGTAACATGGTCTTCTACAGAAAACCGAGGAAGATACTCAAAGGAACCAAGAGGATAAAGGTTAAGGCGATATGGCAACTTCAGAGGTTTAAACAACTTATTTCTGATTTTAATTTGAAAAGCAGTGGGTTGATCGTGAGGATTAACAAGTTGATGGCAAGGATCAACGAGAATAATGAAGGGTAACAAGATTTGAGAAGACTGTGAATTATTTTCAACCTCCTCAGGGATACAAGGGTGATCAATTTCAAGAGGATATGCAATACCGATCTCACTTTTATGAATAGGCAGAGGTGAAGACACAAGATTGGTATCCAGAACACAAGAAGAGGGCATGTTTTCTTCTTCCAAAGATGAATAAATAAAGGAAGGCCTATTATCATCTGAATAGACAAAGAAGAGGATAATCCTCTTTATATGTGAAGGGAAAGAGAGAAATGAGTTGATAAACAAGAACATGATTTCATGAATAAAGCTCATAAACTGATACCTGGTCTTCCCCTTTGGTATGGTCATCTTTCTATCAATAGGATCCTCCCTAGTGGATTCTTCGATTGTGGAGTCTCCAGGTGCAAGTTTCAATATTCAATGGTTCTGATGTCTGATGCATCTTCAGAATCAGAAGCTCTTTGTCATTCTATCCCAGGGAAAAATCTTCAATTCGTTCCCTGGCAACAACGCCATGAATGTTAGCACTAAACTTCACCTCTAGATTGTGGTAGAGGTAAGCCCAATACCCATTAGAGTTTTTGGTGGATTTTGGTTTTATAACAATGGAGGTCAATGGATAAAACTCAGAATCTGAATCACGTTCAACATAGAACTGGACAAGAAATGTACAGGGAAGTGAGGGCCACAATTAACTTCAGCCAGTGAATTGAGTTTAAGTGTGATCAGAGGGAAGACTTAGTAAGAGAGGTGGACAAGGCTTCTATGAGCATCAAGCCTTTAAACAACTTGGAGAAGAAAAACTCAGACTCAAGATCACTCTTAAGCTCAAGTTTCAGACACTGAAATGTGTCCAAACAACATAGTCACAACAACACAATGATCAAACCTACATCACCATGCTACTGCAGCAACTCGACTGAATCCTCCATCCCCGAGCCATTCAGTGTAAGAGGGAAAAATATCACAAGGAAGATGACTAAAATTGGTCATGATACCACTGCAATCAAACCCACATTACAACAACATAACAACCCTCGACTAGATCCTCCATGCCCGAGTGTTTTAGCATAGTTTGTACAAAGAGATGAAAATAGGTTGAATTCTATTAATCTAAAAGTCTCAAATTGATTACATAACCAGAGAATATCTCTGGCATCTCAAGAATTACAAGATGGGATCTCTTCTCAACCATTTTATGACCATAACAAAATATCAAAACTACTTATTTATACTCAGAATAGTCCCCGACTATCAGGAGAGTGATCTGATCACTACATTAAAAACTTTGCGTCTGAGAAGTCTCCTGTGAAACTATGCATGTATCCCTATGTCATATGTGAGCTCAGATTGACATGGGTCTACAAGAGAATCCATCCATGGGCGTACCTCGGATTGACAACTCAGTCCCCACAGCCGGGCCTTCCATGCCTTTCATTTATGGATTGAGCCGAGGTTTCAACCATCGACTCTACTTTCATTAACTACCTTTTCTTAGGAAATCAGTGAGATTAAATGCTCAGGGGGCGACCAAGTGGTTCTCTCGGATAGGACACCATATAAACACACGATTGCAGGGCCACTCAAAATCTTTTTGGGCTCAGAATGCTTTAGGGCCCGCAATCCATCTCCTTTCACCATGTAGCACATTTGACTTACCATTGTTTCAATTGCGGGACTGCTCAAGAAAATTATCGACCGATCATGTTGCATCCCTGCAATTAACTGTGGTCATCGATCTCATGATCTTGGGTGAGGATTCATGATCAATGGCTCAAATCTTCCCTCCTTAGATCAATGGATCAGATCTTCCCCTTTCAAATTGACAACCGAGATTTGCTTCATGATTTGGGATTTAGACCTTTCAAACTTCAAACTATATTTTCCCCAAGAAAAACATCTGGAGCTAGGGATCTGATGATGCGTGGCTCCTAGATTTGGATGGGAGAGATCCATTTCGGGTCTCTGAGGTCTAGGGAAAACAAATCTCATACCTTGTCTTCCTCCATGTTCTTTTACCCGGAGCTATGGATCTAACGACACATGGCTCTTGAAAATCAGTGGCTCATACTTACTTCGGGGTTTCGTGACATCGAACCCTTAGCTCTGGCACTATACTTTGTGCAACTCTACTATTTCGAATACCACGAATTCAAATGACCTGCTTCCCTTGACAACTATATGTGATAACAATATCCTTTACCCAAACTACCCAAGCTTAACCCAAACTACTATATAACCTAAAATGACCTTGGAAAACTATATTATAGT
>JASDQU011249633.1:1392-19092 GCA_032191745.1 Picea mariana
TCACCTTCTCTCCATTTACATTTCTCTCCCTCCCCCGTCACTCCCTCTCTCCCTCTCTCTATGTACTTTGTAATTGTCTCTCTCCACATATCTCTCTCTCTTTCCCCTTACCTCCCTCCCCCCACACTCTTCCTTTCCCTCTCCATATTCCTATCCCTCTCCTGCATATACCCCTCTCTCTCTCCCTCAATTTCTATTCCCTTACCTCTCTCTTCTCCTCTCTATTGCTCACTCTCCCCTCTTTATCCCCCATCCCTCTCTCCATGTCCCTCCCTTTCTCTATGTCCCTCCCAACCTCTCTCTCTCTCTCTCTCTATGTATCTCTCTCAATATACTCCCCCACCCTCTCTCCCCCTCACTATAAATTTTTAAGCATCTAATTTCATATCTTAAAATTACTTCCAAGTGACCTCAAAAAATAAAACCACGGGGTTGCTATCATTGAATAAATTCACACTAAAATTATGACATAAAATTATAGTGGAAACGTAAATATCATAGAGTAACCATCCATGCATAAGAGACACAAATTTATTTTCTGTAAATGTTTCATATCTGAGGGAAAAATCCATCCCTCTCAGCAAATCTGAGGACAAAACAAATCCTCTTACCAAAAATACAAATCAACAAAATTCCAAAAAATTCCTCTACTTGCAAAAATGCTTGCAGCCAACTATACAACCTATTGACGTAGGTTGTAAAAATTGTATAAAATACTGACGTCAGTCGTATAGACCTATGAAATACCTAGAAAAATCACATGTGTGGTTGTCCTTCACATGTGCAGCCTCTTCTGTCACACATGCGAATGTCTTTATTTTGTATGGTTGTACAATATTCTCCACATATGTGACATGTCCTGCTTGTACCACACGTGCGACATTTCTCTCTTATCCTCTTGTCACACATGCAAATAGTCCTCCCATGTGCACTTGTCCTCCTAGAATGAAGAAATGAAGAGAAAGAATGTCCAAGAACCCTATTCCATATTTTCCAAAGTGCATAATTTCCTTGTTGAAATTGCCACCCAATCTCCTTAGAACAAGTGATCACTGACAGATGCTAACTCCTTAATGTCACAATGAGATATGTAAGTGTCTTCTCACATTCCTTTTATAGGAATCTAACTAGATATTTTATGAACCCCTTCTAAATTCAACATTAAATCAAAAAAATTTATTTGCACATGTGGGTGTGAAGCCCCAAACATCCATTCCAAGTTGTAACTCCAATCCAAAAGTGTTTTTTACTAAAATAAAAATGGAATGTGAGTTCAAAGAAATATTCCCATGTTCCCAACACTAAGGCAAATGTGGAAATACCTCCTGATGCTACAAAAACATCAACACTCCCTCTTAGCAAGGGAGGTAGTCTTACCCACTCCACTATCACATGAAAGTAGTTATATCTCCCACACTGGAAGTGTAGATGCTTCCCACATTGGATTCACTACCATATCTACTCCCTCCATCATCAAATAACATCTTGTAGTATGGCGTGGACTCTTCTTGGAAGCAACCATGTTCCTAGAAGCCTTCTTCTTTTGAGCATCATCCACAACTTCCTAAACCCATGAAGCCATCCTAACCATATTGGAGGACTCTTCTCTCCCAACTAAACCTGAAGGTTGACTTCCTTTGAATGAATGATAGATCCTACTGACTCCCTATTAAGTTATATTCCCTCTGAACCTACTAACTCACTCTGAATTCGGGGTCCCTGTGAGTCTACACAACCTTTGAAGATACCTGCACCTTGACCTCTATCACTCTGCTAATACTAGCCATAGCTTGCATACTCTGGCCCTTTATCCTATACAAGTTTCTCTCTCTAACTCCAAGAACCATTATGTATCTGAGTTATATCCTTTGGGCATGAATAACACTTATCCATCCATGAACAATATATATTATCTCTTCTTCTCAATCTCTGAGACTGAGAGCACACTCCTCCTGGTTTATAGCATGCATAACACATTTTTCACCATCAACGCATCTCCTAACTCCAGAAAAAATGGCATTGTTCAAGATCCCTGCACTGTATGCTTGGTACTCATACCATGTTCCACATTCAAATATAAGTCTGAATCTGTGAAGCTCTCGAATGATTCCAGTGCACCTTTCTTATGACATGTTTCTCCACTATCCACCAACTAGGTCCCACTACTAGAAACTGTACCAGAAAGGGTAGAGACCAATAAGAACTCCTTCTTAATACTGTATACAACCTCTTCTACCTTTGTTATTGATGCCTACTAAATCCTACTCCCTTTATTCCATTGTGGAAATTGTGAAGCATAATGGCCACACTCATGAAAAGAAAAACAATTGACCTTTATAAGGTCCTTCTTCTTCCTCGATTTCAGAGATGCCTCTCTCTCTGGAGAGCCTCCTCTTATACCCTTCCTAGTATGAGTAACTAGAGCCTGGTTCTCATCATCATTTCCTTTCTACTTGTCATTCCTGGACATCTGAGTCTCCTCCTCTATACAATCGGTCCACAATCTATCAAAGTATGATAACTTCTCTCATGCACATATCCTGTGCACAAATGGTTCCCAAGACCTTGGAAAACCATTTAATTGCACATTCACAAAATCAGTGTCATCAACTACCTCACCAAGGGATGCAAGCTCATCATAGATATGAGTGATCCCTGTGAGGTAGATATAAATTTTATTTGACTTAGACATCTCAACCGATTAGAGCTGGTGCCTAAAAATCAACTTCCAGATTGAATTCCCACTTTGGTACAATCCCACCAACGCCTCATACATCTCCTTGGTTGTCTTCTTCTAAAAAATGTGAGGAATCAAGTGATACTTCAGAGACTCCAACAAGACCCACTTGGCCTTCACTTACTTCTTATTATGAAATTCCAATTCCTATGGATCATTAAGACTTGGAACCACCATCTCAACATACCTTTTGAGATCATTCCCATCTAAGAAAAGAAGAATCCTAGCCTTCCAATCCCGGAAATTTGTCGCTCCTTCCAACTTGTCCTCAATTTTAAGAGTCCTCACCATTTTGACCTGCCTAGAATAAAAGAAAAAATATGAAGAAACATATATACAACAACTTGTGTCTCAAGAGATGATCCTTCTCTCTCTTCAAGGCCTCATATCTGATACCATGTCAATTTTTAAGCATATAGTTTCGTATTTAAAAATTACTTCCAAGTGATCTCAAACAATAAACCCTAGGTATTTGATCATTGAATAATGTTACGCTGAAATTATTACGGAAAATTAAATCAGAAACATAATGATCAAAGAGTAACTATCCATGCATAAGAGACACATTCTTTTTTTTCTGTAAGCATTTTAGATCTCAGGGAAAAAACAATCCCACTTAGCAAATAAGAAAATCAACAAATCTAAGGAGAAAAATGATCCTCTTACCAAAAAACATAAATCGAAAAAATTCTAGAAAATTCTCCCACATGGAAACCTACTTGTAGCCAACTATATGTCTTGTTGATTTCAGCCATACAGATTTTATGGGCTGCTAACTTCAAATGTATAGACCTGCAAACTGCCCAAAAAACTCACAGGTGTGGTTTCCCTTCACACGTGTTGCCTGCTCTGTCACACATGTGATTGTGTTTTTGTTGTTCGACTGTACAGTCTGATCCACATGTTGACATGTCCTATATGTACCACACGTGTGAATTTTTCTGGTCGTACCACAAATGCAACATTTCTCTCTCCTCCTCCTATCACACATGTGGCATTTCCTCCCATGTGCAACTGTCCTCCTAGGCTGAAATTTTTAAGAGAAAGAATGTCCAAGAACCCTAGGCAATATTTTCCAAACTGCATATTTTCCTTGCTGGAATTGCCACCCAATCTCCTTAGCACAATTTTTTACTCACTTATGCTATATCCATAATGTCACAATGAGATCTCTAATTGTCTCCTCACATTGCCTCTCACTTTATAGGAGTCTAATTAGTGATTTTAGGAACCCCTTCTAAACACAACATCAAATTAAAATTGTTTATTCACACATGTGAGTGTGAAACCCCAACATGTGGGTGTGAGGCTCCAGGACAAGCCCCCAACACCAATTTGAAACCCCAAATCCAATATAAAATGGGTTTTGACTAAAATAAAAATGCAATATGAGTGACAACAAAGATTCCCACATCTTTGACACTAAGGCCATTGTGGGAATACCTCCTGATGCTACAAAATAATCAACACTCTCTCCCTCTACCTACATCTCACTCCCTCCCTCTGTATTCCCCTCTATCTCCAACCTATCTCTTTCTCCCCCACTCTCTCACTTTCTCATTGCCTCCCTCTCTCCCTCTCTCCCCCTCCCACCACTGCCGCTCTCTCCCTNCCTGGCTGCTGCCCCTCTCTCCCTCTTTACCTCTGTCTTTCCCCCACTCTCTCCCCCAATATCTGTTTACCTGTTTGTTAGAAAAATAGGATAGTTAAGTAATAAAATAAAATAAATGTGAAAATAAAACATAGAATATACACAATAAAACAAATACACAGATATATGTTGTTCACCCAATGTGGGCTACGTCCACCAGATAAATTTCCAGGTCCTTCCTTTTTATTATCTAGAAAAAATGAAGCGATACAACCTACAACACACCTTCTTTAACTTCCTCTTCTTTCTCTCACATTATCCTCTCTTAGAAAACAATATTTTCTATGACCCTCAGTAGCAATACAATTCCCTCATACATAAAATAGGGATTCTTTCTAGGGAAAAAATCGCTAACATAACTTCTACCATCAGATTTGTGACCTTATAATGAACGATCCATATTGACTATGAAATTACAATATTTTATGAGACATTTTTTCCCCCTGAAAACAGTAATGGGGGGGAAATCCCCCCCACACCACCATGTGAGGAAATGGGATCCAAACACAACTAAAACAAACCTATGAATCAAGAAGAAAATCAGGCTCCACAGTGAACAATCTCCCACTTGGAGACTGATCATAACAACTCCACCATTGTTGTACCTGTTGGACTATGATCCACCTTGAACCTGGAAAATTTCTCATCTTCACCTTTATCCTTGAAGGCCAACTGAAAATGAGCAAGAACTGTGTTTCTCCTTGGTCAATACCTTTGTTAACATGTTTGCAATATTTTGGCTAGTATGTATCTTTTCCAACTTCAATTGACCATCTTCCAAAAAAAATTGTATGAAATGGTACTTGAGATGTATATGGTTAGTATTATAATGGAATGTTGAGTTCTTTGCAAGATGAATGACACTCTAGATATTACAACACAACTTGCTATTCTCCCACTTCTTTCCCAATTCCTCCATGTACCTCTTAATGAAATAATCTCTTTAGTAGCCTATATAACAACAACATACTCTACTTCCATTGTTGAAAGTGAAAAAATCTTTTTTAGTTCTGAAATTCATCTTAATGTTGTTCCACCTACAGTAAAAACATACCCTCTAGTGCTCCTCCTCCTATCTTTATCACCTGCCATATCTGAATCAACATATCTCTGTAGAACAATGTTTGAACCAAAAAAACATAATGCATGAGTAGTAGTTCCTCTCAAATACCTGAGAATACACTTTACTTCCTCAAAATGTTCTTTACCTGGATTGTTCATATACCTGCTCACAACTTCCACTGCATGTGCAATATTTTGTCTTGTGCAAACCATCACATACATCAAGCTACCAATTGCTGATGAATAAGGGACCCTGGACATGTATTCTATATGCTATTGTGTCTTGGGACACATTTTCTTGGTTAATTTGAAATGGATTTCCAAAGGTGTACTAACTGGTTTTGCATTCCACATTCTAAACCTATCCAACACCTTCTCTATGTCCTCACCTTGAGACAATGTCAATTTGTGATTTTTCCTATCTCTTGTTATTCTCATAAAAATGATTTTCTTTGTAGCACCCAAATCCTCCATATCAAATGAATTAGATAATTTATTCTTGAAAACATTTATATCATGCATATTAGACCCTACAACAAGCATGCCATCTATTTACAATAGAAAGATAATATAGCTTCCATTTTCTAGCCTTCTAAAATAAACACAGCGATCAAAATGACATCTACTATAACCTTGTTTTGTCATAAACCTGTCAAAATTTAAATACCACTCCCTTGGATCTTGCTTTATGCCATACAATCTCTTCTTCAACGTGCATACCAAATTCTACTCTCCTTTTACCTCATACCCATGTGGCTTCTTCATATAAATCTCTTCCTCCAAATCCCCATGGAGAAAAGTTGATTTTACATCTAATTTCTCAAGATGTGAATCTTCTACTTCTACAAGAATTAAAATAGTCCTAATTGAAGTCATTTTAACAACAAGAGAAAATATTTCATCAAAATCTATAACTTTCTTCTATGAAAACCCCTTTACAATAGGTCTAGCCTTGTACCATTTTTTTCCTCCATATTCTTCCTTCAACCTATAAATCCGTTTATTATGCAATGCTCTTTTTCCTACAAGAAACTGAACCACGTCCCAAGTTTGGTTATTTACCAAGGAGTCCATTTCCTCTTTCATGCCTTGCTCCCACTTCTTTTTAGTGTCTACTTGCATTGCCTTTTCATAACTTTCTGGTTCACCAGAGTTAGTCAACAATAAATAATACAATAAAGAAGAGTATCGTTGAGGGGGCCTACTTAACCTGGTAGATATTATAACAACACTTGCAAGATTTTGAGGTTCCTTTTTTCTCTTGTTGTTGTAAATTTTGATTTTTTGGTAACTTTGGAATTTCATTTTCCTTGATTTTATCAAGCACTCTGTATTTTGTTTTTTCCCTTTCCCATTTCTTTCCTTCGAACTGATCCTTATACATGACCTTCTCATTGAATATGACATCTCTACTCCTAATGATTTAGTGATTTTCATAATCTCATAAGCAATAAACAAAATCATCAACATTGTATCCAATAAAGGTACACTTCTTGGATTTTTCCTCGAGCTTCATTCTATTTTATTTATCAATATGGACAAATGCTTCACAACCAAAAATTTTCAGAAATGAGTAGTTTACCTTTTTACCCGTCCATGCCTCATCTAGAATTCCACCATCCCAGGAGCTTGAAGGCCCTCTATTTATTAATTAAACAAAAATATCTACAACATCTACCCAAAATTGTAAGGGAAACTCTACATGCAATATCATACTCCTTGCACTCTCCATGATTGTCTTGTTCATCCTCTATGACACACACTTTTCTTTTGGTGTTCCTCTAAATTTATTCTCTCTATGAATACCATGGTATGAATAGTAATCATCAAATTCCTTACTACAATAGTCACCTCCATTTTATGATCTAAGACACTTCAAATTTTTTTCTATCTCATTATCAACCAAATATTTCCATTTCTTAAAAGTGTCAAAAACATAATGTTTTTGTAGAATGCAATAAATGCAAGTTTTTTAGTTGCATCATCAATAAAAGTAGCATAACCATAAGAGCCACCAAGATATGATACCTTAGCTGGTCCCCATACATTTGTATGCACAAGCTCTATCTTTTCACTCTTCTTTTTTGTTCCAACTCTGAGAAATATGACTCTTTTATGTTTTCCAGAAACACAGTGCTCCCAGAAATCCAAATCAATTTGTTTAATATATGGAAACAAGTTCATTTTGTGAAGTATTTGCCTCCCCTTCTCACTCATGTCTCTAATATTATGATGCCACATTGTTGTATCCACTCTTGCAGAAGCTAAATAGATAAAAGAGTCAGAATTACCAGTACATAAATACAATGTACCTACCTTCTCTTATTTTTCTATCACCAATGATCCTTTGGTGACCTTCCATGCCTTATCTATAAATGTAGATATACAACCCTCACTTTCCAACTTCCCTGTTGAAATTAGATTTTTTCTTAGATATGGAACATGTATCACCTCTTTCAAAAAAAATTGGTTTCCATTCTTTTTCTTTATTTGTACCTTTCACATTCCAACAATTTTACATTGTGCATCATCACCCAAATGAACCTATCTAAAATCACCTTGAACATAATTTTGGAAATATTTTCTATGGGGTGGGGCATGAAATGAAGCCCATGAATCTACTAACCAAGATTCAATGATATTATCTAAATAAATAATCAAAGCATCTTGTAACACATCACATGTTACATTTTCTTCCTGATTTTTCTCCCGTTGTCCATCTCTTTGATTCTTTGGAGCTCTGTCTTTATTTAGATGTCCTTTCTTCCCATAATTCCAACACTCTATCTTTCCTAGTCTAGATTTGGATATTCCCTTCCTAGAATTCCCATGATTCCATGAACTCTTTCATATTTCCTTTTGTATTCCTTTTTTCTCCACAGTCAATGCATTACCTAATGTGTCACCTGTGCTTTTCCAGCACATTTGTTCGGTAAGGATAACACCAATAATATCATCAAATTTTAGAGTGTTTGAACCAGATACATAGTTACTTACAGCCATGACCAAGTCATTACATCTTTCTGGAAATGAGAATAAGATTAGAAGAGCCCTAACCTCATCCTCAAAGGCCACTTTTATAGAACTTAGTTGACTAGTAAATGTATTAAATTCCTTTAAATGATCTAGAATAGAACCACCTTCTGACATATTCATATTAAATATTCTCTTTATTAGAAATACCTTGTTGGACCCTAAGGGTTTTTCATATAGTTTAGCCAATGCGTTCATCAGATCCTTTGTTGTATTTTCTTTCAAAATATTGAAAGCCATCAACATTGTCAGGCATAGTTGTCAGGAAATGTAGGGCACTTTCACACTAATCCTAGAAAAAAGAAGAATAATTTAATAGAATGTAAATGAAACAAGAAATCACACAATACACTGCAATTTTTACCCTGGAACCCTTAACCGGGAGAAACCAAAATTCCTTTGAGCATTCTTATCTCTTTTTGTCTTATTCAATCAGAATAAAAGGTTACATGCCTAACCTTCGTCCACGCCTAAGACACAATTGACATCATACCTTCTTGCCTACACAAGAACAACCCTATAGAGAAATAGGCTTACATATACATGACCAACAACCTTTGATTACCATGCATTAACTTTCTCACATTTTATTTTATAGAGTTACAACACACCTGGTGCCAACCTCCCCTCCAAGTCTTTCGGGGTTGACGTGACCTCTTTGTCTAAGATCGTTCAAGTCATTGAACCAACTCGTTCATTAGGATCCTGATGCAACTGATTTAAATTAACACATGCCCTTTTGTTTCCTCAGCACCCTCTATGGGACACCTGCAGACCCTCTCCTTAGCACTTTTAAATCTTATTCCAACAGGCACTAGCTCTCAATGCTAAGCTCCTCTCTTGATGTGACCACAGGCTATGTTTGTGGGCCAACTCCCTTCATGACCCCGTGCTTCGGGACTTTTGTGATATTTTTCCTCCTCCTTTCCCGATTTCCAAATCGACGAATTCTTCGTGACCAGATCTATGGTCCACGTTCCTCTCGCAATCAACGACTATGATCACTTCATGAGTCCTTCTCTCGGGTATTCCCTCCTGGAATTTCTTGAACTGCGTGGATCTCTACCACGTGTCCTCTAGATCCAATGGTCCAAAATGAAATCTCCCTTCGTGACTTTGTGAATATCTTTGTTTTCTCTCGACAAACCTTTCAAAGTCCTGTTCCTGAACTTCTCGATCTTCTGCCACCTGTATCTTCCTCGATGATGGATGATTTCATTGTCTTTAGGACTTCGGCAAGTCCTCGACTCTTTTTCACACTTAGCGCAAATTTCCTTTTGAGACTTAGAATGTTCTCCAAATATCTTATGCACTCCTTGTAGAGTTTTAAACAAGTTTCCTTCTCTGACTTTGCTCGGCTTGAAAACCTTCGAGGTCCCCAGTTCCTCTGGGATTTTCTCTTTCCCTCCTGACAATTTCTCACCCTTCTTCCTGAGCTTGTAAGGTGAATTTATAACACCTTAGGCACACTCCTTGCATTTGGATCAGTTCTTCGATAGCTCCCCCCTTCACCTTAGGGAAAGGTTTAAGGCATATCCTTTACTTTGTCGACATACTTCTTACAAAACCTTCCTTCACCAGAATGTTCAGGAATTCTAGGATTCTTCAACACCTCCAACCGTGTTGCTCGTGTATATGTTCACACTATCTCGATGCCCTCCTAGTAGAGTGTTTCAAGGTATTCAGTAACTCTGAACTGTGCTTCTCCCTACACAGTATATCTTCCCAAGATATTTAACCGTCTCAAAATTTCTCCCTGAGTCTATAAATTAATCTAGTGTGCCCTCCTGGCATCTTCTCTTCTGACTCCACTGAGTTCAAACATGCACTCCTTGCGTCGATGTACAAAGTCTCCCTACTATATCTCACACTCCTCTCACTTAGCCTAGAGAGCCAGGCTTAACTCAACATAATCGTGGATAGAAAACAATATCTCCATCCTTGCAGACGATTTCCAACATTCATATACAATTCACAAACATGTAAAAGACATTCATAAAACAACATCCATTAAACAAAAAGATAGAATAGGAAAAATATTCATTTTCTATTAATGGTAGAATGCCAAATTACAATGGTGGAATCCGAGCTACAACTGAGTCTCATCTCTCTATGTTTATCCCCTTTCAATATAACCTATCCAACCAAAAACCAACCTCTACTTTGCTTACAATACAAAGATTTATACAAGAGGGGCTTTATGAGATTCCCTTGCAAGATAATTTAGTGGTGTCAATTAACCATTCAAACACCTATCTAATGGACATATTACAATCATGGAAATCTTCTCCAAATCAGATGTAGATCCCTTCTGTCATTATCCTATTAGTGGTGACCTTATCTCTAGATTATGCGAAAGCATGATTTGGCTCTTCCATCTTGTCTTCAATTAATACCTAGATCATGCCTTGGATTGTCGAGGAAAAAATNTCTAACATGTCTGAAGCCCTCCTGGAGCTGTCTCTCGGCTCCTATGCTCCCCTGCTTCTTCTCCTGCATAATCCTTTCTTCTTGTGAAGGTTTCCTTTCGTCCAACATCCTCTTGCTGACCATTTCTTCTTCCGACTCCAACATCAGCTTCCTTATCTCTTCGATCACCTTGTCCAGTTGTTCCATCGATTGGTTCTTTTGTTGTTGACTGTCTTGCTGCACTCCCTCCTTGTTGATGGGAAAATCACACTGTCTTCCCAAGACATCTTCTTCCCTTGTGTCCTTATCTTGCTACTCTTCTGCAATATTCACTCTTGCCAGTGATTCAACTGTTCCCATTCCAACTTCCTCTAGTTGCTCCTCATGCTGGTGTAATCCTTCATATGCTTCCAACTTATCCTGTTGGATGTGCATGCTCTGCACTACCACTCTCCTCTCAAGAGCTTCCAATTCCTCACACAGATCAACAAATTCTATGCTATCTTCTCCCTTTTTTTCTACAGACTCCAATTCTCCAGTCATCTCCCATTCAACTTCCTAGCTGAAAACGTTGAGCAGTTCTGTTGAACGCTCCTCTCCTTTTTTTGGGACAGACCTTAGTATATGTTCCTTCTCCTCCTTGGCAATATTTTCTTGTTTTCTCCCTATCACATCTGCAACACCTGTGCTAGCCTCTCCTTGGCCACTTGGTAGGAGTATCTTGACTCCCCCAACGATCATAATTCTCCCCTGATCCTTCTCTTTGATGGTGGAAGTTTGCAGATTCTCATCATCTTCATCCACATGGCTCGCATCTCCACGTGAATCTTTATCAAAGTGAGGTCTCTCTTCTACCTCCTCTTCATCTATCAATGAAATCTCGACTGATCTCATCTCTTCTTCCTTTCCCGCCTCGCAATCTAGGATGTTTCTTTTTCCCACCTAGAAGTTTATGAGATCCATTGATACCTTCTCATTTCCCCCCTGACAATCTATGCGATTCTTGCCATATCTATTTCCCTTATGACCGAGGTTTTCAGCATGCCCCAACCAGCTCTTTAATACTTGTTGCTACCTCCTGGAAAACAACTTTTGAATAGGCCATCTAGATGTCCTCTTAAAAGGCCATTTGTACCTCCAGTGCACCGTTGATTCCTGCGGCAAATTGAATGCAAGATTCTCCATCTGTGCTTGGATTTCACTGAGCTCCTTGTCCATCTCCACTCTACTTTTCTACAAGTGGTCTCCTCCTCAATTCCATTTATGGCCTTCGATGACCATCATTCTTCATCTACAACCCACCTGGCTACTTACCATCTATTGCACACCCTGCAACAGCTCCAATAGATCATTGAAACCTCTCTCCTTGGCTTACAGAAATCAATGCACCAACTCCTTTGTCTCTTTCTCTCCGCCTGAGAGAAATCAAGCTCTAATACCACTTGGTGCCAACCTCCCCTCCAAATCCTTCGGGGATGATGTGACCTCCCGGTCTAGGATCATTCAAGCCATTGAACCAACTAGTTTGTTGGGCTCCTAATGGAACCAATTTAACTTGATATAGGCCCTTTTGTTTCCTTGTCACCTGTTATTGGACACTTATGGACCCTCTCCTTATCACTTTTAACTCTTATGCCAACAGACGCTAGATATCAATGCTAAGATATTCTCTTGATGTGAACATGGGCTATGTTCGTGGGACAACTCCCTTCGTGACCCCGGGCTTCGAGACTTTAGCGAGCACTTTCCTCCTCCTTTCCTGATTTTTGAATTGGTGAATTCTTTGGGACCAAATCTACAGTCCACGCTCCTCTCGCGATCAACGACTATGATCACTTTGTGAGTTCGGACTTTGTGAGTCCTTATCTTGGGTATTATCTCTTAGACTTTCCCGAACTACGTGGATCTCTACCATGTGTCCTCTGGATCCAATGGTCCAGAATGAAATAAATTTTCACGACTTCACGAATATCTTTGTTTTCTCTCGGCAAACCTTCCGAAGCCCCTGTTCCCAAACTTCTCGATCATCTTCCACCTGTCTCTTCCTCGACGATGGATGATTTCACTATCTTCGAGGCTTTGAAAATCCCTCGACCCATTTGCCCACTTAGCACAATTTTCCTTTTGAGACTTAGACTGTTCTCGAAATACCTTATGCACTCCTTGAAGAGTTCTACGTAGGTTTCCTTCTGTGACTTTGCTTGGCTTGAAAACCTTTGAGGTTCCCAATTCCTCTATGAGTTTCTCTTGCCCTCTTGGAAGTTTCTTGCCCTTCTTCCTGAGCTTGTAAGGTGAAATTAAAACACCTTAGGTTCACTCCTTGCATTTGGCTCAATTCTTTGACGGATTCCCCCCTAACCTTAGGGAAAGGTTTAAGACATCTCCTTTCCTTTTTCGACGCACTCTTACAAAAACTTCCTTCACCAGAATGTTCAACAATTCTAGGATTCTTTGACACCTCCAACCATGTTGCTCCTGTGTATGCTCAAAGTAGCTCAATTCCCTCCTAGTAGACTGTTTCAGAGTATTCAATAACTCTGAACTGTGATTCTCCCTACACAATCTATCTTTACAAGGTACTTAACCACCTTGAAATTTCTCCCTGATTCTGTAAATTAATATGGTGTATTCTCCTAGAATCTTCTCTTTGAACTCCACTGAGTTCATACATGCAGTCCTTATGTCGGCTTACAAAATATCCCTACTCTGTCGCACACTCCTTGAACTTAGCCTAGAGAACTAGACTTAAACCAACATACTCACGGATAGAAAACATTATCTCCATCCTTGCAAACGATTTCCAACATTCATCTACAATTTACAAACATGTAAAAGACATTCATAACACAACATCCATTACATAGAAAGATAGAACAGGAAAAACTATCATTTTTTATTAATGGTAGAATGCCAAATTATAGTGGTGGATTCCAAGCTACAACTGAGTCTCATCTCTCTATGTTTCTCCCCTTTCAATCCGACCTATCCAACCAAAAAACAACCTCTACTTTTCTTACAATACAAATATTTATACAAGAGGGGCTCTATGAGCTTCCCTTGCAAGCTAATTTAGTGGTGTCAAATCACCATTCAAACACCTATATAATGGACTGATTACAATGATGGAAATTTTCTCCAAATCGGATGCAGATCCCTTCTTCTGTCAGCCTATTAATGGCGACGTTATCTCGAGCTTGTGTGAAAGCACGATTTGTCTCTTCCATCTCGTCTTCAATTAATGCTTGGATCACGCCTTGGATTCTCGAAGAAAAAATGAGAGGGCAGAGCCTATCCTTCCTTGAATGCGCACCGCACATGTTAATTTGCTGGTGCGTGCTAAGGTGGAGCGATGCTCTTGCATAAACACCTCTTTATAGGCTTCACAATAGGAAAACCCCTAAATATTGGCACCCAAAAAAAATGTTACATATATATGCATATCATTGGCTACAAATCCCACAAATACTAGGATTCTGTTACAATCAACTTCCAAGTCGGGTTACCAGTTGACCTTC
The DNA here is from genome assembly GCA_032191745.1 of Picea mariana. Taxonomy (NCBI): domain Eukaryota; kingdom Viridiplantae; phylum Streptophyta; class Pinopsida; order Pinales; family Pinaceae; genus Picea; species Picea mariana. The sequence goes on from JASDQU011249633.1 coordinate 15,800, forward strand.
ATTTAGAATTTAGTCCATCTTCTCATGCCCACACTTTGACCTCTTGTCAGTTGAATTATCGTTGATATATTCGACTTCAAAGTTTCCCAGAAAACTTCCTCGACCTTCAATTTGATTTCTATCCACCTCGACCTTCTACTGTCAGTTGATTTACCTCAACTCAATTTTCATTGCAAATAATATAACAAACCAATGGTATCCTACTTGATGTCTTCTTTGTTGAAAAAAGAAATTCTTGAACTTTCGTTCACAAACCTAGGGAAGAAATGCCCATTGCCCCTCTGTAGCAAGAGAAATTCACAACAGTCACAGACTTGGTCAATGAGTTTGTTATGTTTTTTAACGTGTCTAATTTATCCAATAGAACCTTTTTACTTTCCACCATATCTCTTACGAAATGGTATTGGACATAAAATTTATTATTCTTTGAACGATAAGTTGGGTTCTTTTCCATAAATATTGCGCTTTGCCTATCACTAATTAGCTTCATAGATTTATCCTCAAACCCAATTCCCGAACACAACCTTTGAAGCCATAATGTTTCCTTTCTCCTATGAGTGGCCACCATGTATTCAAATTCTATTTTTGACAAGGCTACGACCTCTTGTCACTTACTCATCCAAATTATTGGTCCAACAAACATCTTGAAGATATATATGTTGGTCGACCTCCGTCGATCCATATCTCCATCCTAGTCGGCGTTGACAAAACCATGTACATTTAATTTACCACTGTCACCTCTAGGTATTCCTTGGCAGCATATAACATATTCCTTCATGCCACACAAATACCTGAATACTCTCTTGACAACTATCCAGTTATCCTTTCCATGTGTCATCATGTACCTTCTCAACGCTCCCACTGTATGGGAAATGTTTGTTCAAGTTCAGATCATTTCATACATTAGAATACCAATATCACTTTCATAGGGAACATGTGCCGTGTCCTCTATTTATTCATGTGTCTTAGGAAAGTATTCAATAGTAAGCCTTGCTCCCATAGGAATTGACACCTTCACCAGTTTGCAATCCTGCATGTTGAATCGTTTGAACACTATTTCAATATACTTCCTTTGGTTCAACTAGAGCTTTCTAGTAGCTTGATCTCTCTTAATCTCCATTCCCATAATGAAGTTAGTTGTACCGATATCTTTCGTGGTAAACTTGGAAGATATTTGCTTCTTCACCTACTTTATTGAGTCCATGTTGTTTCCAATCAGCAACATATCATCTAGATACAAAGCTACATATATGACACTCCCACCTTCTTCCTTGGAATATATGCAGTGATCAAATTTTCTTCACACAAATCCCAAACTAAGGATGCAAGTGTCAAAATTATGGTACCGCATACTTGGCGATTTCTTTATACCATAAAGGGATCTTTTGAGTTTGCACACCAAATCTTGCTTTCCCTTTACTACAAATCCTTTAGGTTTTTTCATATAGATTTCTTCTTCCAAGTCCCCATGTAGGAAATTTGTCTTCACGTCCATTTTTTCTATCTCCAGATCGAATGCTGCAACTAGAGACATTAGTACTCTAATGTAAGTTATTTTTGCAACAGGGGAAAAAATTTCACCGAAGTCGACTCCCTCAACTTGGGAATAACCTTTCGCTACCAGTCAAGATTTGAACTTTTGGACTTGTCCTCCAACATTCAACTTCTTCTTGAACACCCAAATGCTACCAATGAGATTTCTTCCACTAGGTAACATGATCAAATCCCATGTCTCATTAGTGTACAAGGATTTCATCTCTTCAACCATGGCATCCTTCTAGAATTTACTCTATGTTGAGTCGACTTCCTTGGTTTGAAAAAATTCCTCAGTATGAACAATATCCAACTAGATTAGTCCTCCCCCCTTCGGAAGAAATGGTATCCATTGAGTTGATTTCCCCCATCAGGTGAGGAAACTTTTGCTTAATTTGGCCTCGGGTGAGCCACTTGCCTTGGTGTAGTAGCTGCCCTACCCTGAAAACTCAATAAATATGGACCCTCTGCTGGCGAGTGCCTTTGACCTATGTGTCCACTATATTCTTAGTGGATTATTGTTCCATGAAGTCATAGTTGAGCTCTATTGGTTTCAACTATTTTGCAATCTCTAAGGTGTCCAATAGCGGTGGAAAATATGGCCACATGAGGTCCACATTGATCACTAGGTGCAAGCCAAGGAAGGGTGGAGTGTTGAGCTCAAAATAAGTTCTACCCACATTCTTAGTGATAGTGTAAGGCCCATAGAGTAGTGGGACGAGCTTTCGATGGGACCTTATAAGGTGCTCGTTCTGCAAATGTAACCAAACCTTGTCTCCCACCTGAAACCGGTGTGGTACCCTATGTTAATCATGGTGTTTCTTGTACTTAGTATTGGATTTATGAAAAATATCATGGACCTATTGGTGGATGTGCTGAATCCACTCAATGAATCTAGTGGATTTTTCAACCTCAGACTAAACATGGGAATATTATGCCTGTGTTGTTGCAAGAGGTAGTGCAACATCAATGGGACCCAAGGGTTGGAATCCTAGCCCCACCTGAAATGGGCTATGGCCGGTGGAGTTATGGAGAGATCTATTGTAGTTGTGTTGAACATAGGGAAGAATATCATTCGATGTATGTGAATTCTTAGAGTTTTACATTCACAATATGTGCACAATCATCCGATTGACGACCTATGTTTGGCCATCGTTTTGGGGTGGAAAGCAGTGGATTTAGGGAGCTTGGTGTCCAACAATGACCAAAGAATTGACCAAAATTTGTTGAGGAACCTTTTCTCTTGATCAGAGATGATGGTATGTGGTATCCCAAAATGGACCCACATGCATTCGAAGAAGAGCTTGGAAGTATTTTCCACTGTGATGCTCTTCTTGCACGCTTCAAGGATGGGCATCTTCGAAAACTGATCAACTACCACAAATACATAATCATTTCCTTTCTTGGTGGATGGAAGGCCATACATGTAATCCATCGAGATGGATTCCTAAGGACTCTTGGGAGTATGAAGAGGGGTGTATAATCCTTTATTCTTGATGGATGGATTGGCAATGACACAAGAAGTGCAAGATCTAATATACTTGTTGACATCCTGTCGAAGTTTTGGCCATTATTGTTTTTTGTAGAACGACCACAATTTTCTCCACACAAAAATGTCCCGCCATCCGACTGTAGTGAGCCTCCAAAATCATATTTGCATGCTCACTTGCAGGCACACATATATGTCCCAAATGGCATAATAGTCTATCCTAAATGTGAAAATTGGTGACATTCGTGCATGTAACCAAGATATAATAGGT
>JASDQU011249634.1:4123-18661 GCA_032191745.1 Picea mariana
ACATATCCTGTTACAGAGGAAAATAGCATGCTAACATCATACATGATTAAACAGATATTTCAAAAACACATCATCTTCTTCAAAATTTAAAACTTGTTCATGAAACATAACATTTAAAACATGAACTAGAGTTTGGAACATAAGATTAAAAAGTTTTACACAATTGAGCATCCAAAAAGAAAACTAGAACGGGAACTCAAATTTTATTTTTGATGTTCGCGTGGCCTACTTGTTACATCAAAAAGCTCCATATCATCAAGAGCACTCAGGGCACTGAAACCACTAGAAGCATGATCACCACTGGATTCAGGACTAGCTCTATCACTCTCAATGTAAAGATCATCTTCATCTCTGAATGCATCTGGACCAGGCATGAAATATGGAGAAGAAGAATTGGCTGAGTCTTTAGCCACATTGTTTAAGGCCAATTGCAGGTTGCTACGAACATAAACAAGATCTTCTAATTTTCCAGATAACAATTTATTTCTTTTCTTGCAGTGAATATGACCGAAGGCACTCCAATTCCTTTCACATGCTGATGCACTTGATCATGAATTGCAAACTTTTGCAGTTCTGGGGCCCCTGATCCATAAAAATCCCACCATACTGCTAGAGCACTTTGGACCCTATCATACTTCGCTGCTTTAGTTCCAAATATCCCTTCTAACTTGTATGCCCTGAGCTGCGATCTAACCAAAGATGCAATTAATGGATCTGGATTTAGCTTTTCAATAACCGCATAAAGTCCACTCATGACTTCTTCATCTTGATGTCTTGATACTCCAAATAATCTAGGGTCCAAATGGCATGCTGCTGCGTGTAAAGGACTATGCATCATTTTCCATCTTCGATCAACTACCTCCTAAATCTCCTGGCAATCAACTCCCATGTTTTCAAAAGCACTTGCAATGGGATTCCCAGGTTAAAGAAGGATTCCCAGGTGAAGAAGACATTCCAATCTCCTTCTGAATCCGTTGCCTCTTCATTTCCTTTCTTCCCCTGTCTGCTTTTGATTTGTCATAGTCTCACTGCACTGCAGCTTTCTGCTCATCAGATATTGCTTGGCATCCCTCCACGCCACCTCCATTTCCATTAGTGATACTAAGCAGGTGGTCCACTGCTCTAGTTAAGGTACCAGTGAAATGTTTTCCACATAACTGACAGATACAATCTGCCCCTTCCCTCTTCACATATTTCCATGCCTCAGCAGTGGATTTTTGAGGTGTCATCTATTAATATTTTGGTCACTGAGCTCTGTTCTCTGCTCACTGTGCTCTATATGCTCTGCTCTGCTCAGAACCTAGAAGAGTTTGGGTCTGGAAAGTTTTAAAAAAATTGTTGTGTTAAAAGTTAAAACCTGTAAACTGTTAAAGGTGTGRGAAATGGTTGCAAACTGTAACTGAAAACAAAAATATTTATTATACACTTGAGTTATAAAAAAATAATTTTCATGCACAAGTGCMACAGAGCTGAGGGAACAGGCTTGAAAGCTACAGGAGAGGATTGTGACATCGCCACATTACTTACATTGCTGTAGGCTGTAGCCTGTAAATTTATAAATAAGAGGTTCTGCAGAAGATTATCTGCAAGACTGCAACCGACACCAATGGATGGTCTTCATGAGATGAAAGCAAAGTCRGAAGATTCAATACTTATAAAAAACAGACTTGCAGTTTGAACTCTATTCTTCTTTTGCTCAATCCAAAACAGTCCAAGGACCAAAAGTCATACATCAACACCTGAATTAAAAAAATTTGAAGTGGATAACATTTATTAATAGAAGAGCAAACCTTACAACATCAAGAAAATGGAGTTGAAATCTAAATGCAAAAGCTGCTAGCCCAAACAGGCTCATCAAGTGAATGAAAATGCAGCTGAGTAGATTCATAGAATGCGCAGTTGAAGTACATAAAATCTCATTTATTATAAGCAATTAAGAAAGTGCCTTTTGCAAAATATCTCTTAAGAGTAATGATATATTACTTTTTGTTGATGATTGCAGCTTCGTGAGACATCCTCCAGGATACGTTCTCCTTTGTGACTGAGTTGAGTTGACCTGTGAGGGATCCTAGTGTTGGGCATGCCCATGTGATGGGGTGCATCGTTCTCCTCTGTGTGAGAGTTGAGTCATCCCCCAGTGGTTGGGTGTGTCTATGTGATGGGTGTATTGTTCTCCTCTGTGTGAGAGTTGAGACGATCTGGTACTCCAGATGATTCTCCTGTGGACTCAGTTGAGATAGAGATCTGTTGAGTATGACGTCCCGGTGGCTGAGCACAGGTGGACATGCCCCTAGTGGCTGAGCACTAGTGGACGTGTGGATCCCTTGCTATATTGTCCAAGTGTAAGATTTACTTGTAACCCTAATTGTGATGTAAAGGGTACAAGTCGGCCACACCATATGTGAAAGATAATTAAGGTTTATTGTTATAATTAATTATATTTTTGAGTTATTGAGGTCAGCCCTGTTGTGCCAACAGACACACCTTTTGCTGTGTCTGGTCTTTTATAAATAAAGGTGATTTCCCCATTGAGGAAACACACTTGTCACTTGTCATTTGGAAATTTCAGACCTACACTTAAGGCTGAAGTGTGCACCTCTCTTGGGTGCAAGTTTCAAGGTTGGAGAGCACCCTCTTGTGTGCATTAGGGTTTTATGGTTGGGGGATCTTCTCTTGAGAATATAGCAAAGGATTACTGGGTTTTCTTCCATTGAGTAGAAGGGTTTCCCATGATATTTCTTGTGTTCTTGTGCATGGTAATTCTTCTTGTGATCTTGGTTATTGCAACACTTGTGTATGGTGTAGCTGCATTTGTTTATGGTCCAAGTATATGCTAAATGAAATAAATCTCATGCTTGAGCCTAACATAGTGAAAATTCAACATGGTATCAGAGCATAGGTCTTGAAGAAGCCATTGCACAAGCCTTCAAGCAAGCCATCCTCCTTTTTGCAGAACCGTACGACCCTCCTAGGGTTTCCAGAAAAAAGGTACGACCCTCTCTTATTTGGTGGTTTTAGCACTTTATACTTGAGCGTTGGCGCTAAAAATTGCATAGGAGTGTACGACCTCCTTCAACGCACCTCCAACAACTTTCAGATTGCATTTTTGAACATTTTGGATTTTTGGCCCTAGGGTTTCTAGGGTTAGTAATTTTCTGCAGAAATTTCAGTTTTAGGGTTTTTGCAGCTCATTGAAGGAGTTTTCAAGCTTACCAGTGTTCTTTTGACCTTCAAGGCTTATTGTTGGCAGTCATAAGCTCAACGAAACCTAAGATTGCTAGCCTAGCCTAACCGTTAGGTTTCCTAGCCTAACTGCTAAGGGTTTGTGGAAGAATCTGCAAACCATGAGGAACAGAACCTTGGTGAAAGATAGGCTTGTTGGATCAAGCAACTTCAGTTCCTCGAAGTCAATACTACAAATCACCCTGCAAGATGATGACCTATTGAGTGTGATACAAAAGGCCTTACCAGAGTCAACTACCGATGAAGAAAGACAACTTGCCTCCACTGCTGATGTTGATCCATAGCCACATCAAAGAAATGAAGACATCCAAGATGAAGCCTTCTTATTCATATTAGCACTCTCAGGTATAGTTCCTACTGATAATGATATTTGGTTCATTGACAATGATGCCTCTAGGCATATGAATGGTTATAGAGATCATATGACAGATCTTGTTGAGAAGGAGACCAGTCTACATGTTGTACTTGGAGACAATGCCAGATATAATGTGAAAGGGGTTGGAACTTCTACATTCCAACTAGTTGACTGAGGTACTATATGTACCTGGGATGAAAAGGAACCTTGTCTCCACTTTTTCCTTGGAGGATAAAGGCTACAAGCTTACCTTTTCTGAAGGAAAAGTTCTTGCATGGCACAAGGACTCACATATGAATTCTGCCCGAGTAATTGGTGTTCGAGAAAACAACTTATACAGGTTGACTGTCCGGCTAGTCCAGGCCTTGTTACATGATACTATCAGCTTGAGTGAGTTATGGGATAGGAGACTTGCTCACATTCATTATAGAGCCCTCCCAGCTCTAGGGAAGATGGTAATAGGCCTTCCATAGATACATGTTCAACATAATGGTGTTTGCAGAGGTTGTGCTCTTGGCAAGAATGTCAAGGGGTCCTTCTTGAGCAATAACAACAGATCCAAGGGGATCTTGGACTTGATACATTCAGATGTGTGTGGACCAATGACTGTTGCCTCCTTGAACGGATATTTGTACTATGTACTCTTCATAGATGATCACTCTTGGAAGACATGGATTTATTTCTTGAAGACCGAGGATGGAGTCCTTGCAAGATTTCAAGAATTCAAAGCTCAGGTTGAGAACCTAACCGGAAGGAAGATCAAGGTGCTAAGATCAGATAATGGAGGAGAGTACACCTACAGGGATTTCAATGATTTCTGTATTGAGGCAGGGATCAAGAGGGAGTACACAGTTCCTTACAACCCTCAACAAAATGGGGTTGCAGAGAGGAAGAACATAACCATCATTGAGGCAACCAAAGCAATGATACATGATCAGAGTCTACCTATGATTCTGTGGGCAGAAGCATCCATGAAAACAATATATCTTTATAACATGAGTCCTCACCATGTTTTGAAGGACATGACTCTCGAAAAAGCCTTCACCGGAGTGAAGCTTGAGGTTGGACACTTCAGGATATTTGGGTGTCCAGTATACTTTCATGGACCCAAGGAGAAGAGGTCCAAGCTAGACCCTTTAGGCAGAAAGGGTACATTTGTGGGATACAATGAAACTTCGAAGGCATATTGGATCTACATCCCTAGTTAGAGACAGATTGAGGTGAGCAGAGATGTCACCTTTGAGGAAGAGATAGCTTTTCGAAGATCCAGAGAATCTCAGATGGAGATTGACAACGAGACAATACCCTCTCCCCCTTTAACAATTTAGAGGGAGACAACCATTGTTCCAGTCGATCCAGATGATCCAATTGCTCCAGTTGATGTTCCCAGAGACATTGTAGTACGCCATAAAAGGCCTGCCTGGGCTTGAAAAGCTTTGCAGGAGGCAGAGGGACATGCAGCGCCTCGAGGCACATTTCGAGAAAGCAAGAAACCAAAGAGATTTTCGAGCTATTTTTCATCCATGAGCTACATCATTGATACTGAGCCTTCTTGTCATGGAGAAGCAGCAGGTCAATAGGTATGGCAAGATGCACGATCAGACGAGCTTGGACTTTGGAGTTGGAGACTGGAGGTGCTGCGTGCACCATCGACGGTCGAGCGAAAAGCTCCAGGCAATAGACTGTGGACACTAAGTAGTGGAGAGTTGAAACTTGAGATTGCTCGTTGTTTCGGTGTAAGAGGAGAAGTTACACGACTGTGCGAGCAATGAGGGAATGGGTATACCTTGGTTCGTATGGGTTGATTCAAACCTTGGAATATGTGTTGTGTGCAAGTTGCAACCGGCGAGAAAAACCAAACCCACGTGGAGCTCTCAAAACTCACGAGGTAATTGCACCCGTGGTTTCGATTTTTTTTTAACTCGTTGAATTTCAAGGCCGATTTTTCCCACAATCGAATTAATTCATGATGAAATTCGTTTCAAATTCGAATTCGAATTCAGGAACATGTTTGATTTTTGAGTTTGCCGAATTTGAATCGAATCAATTCGATTTTTTTTTGAAATTCGACGAATTTTGAATTTCAAGGCTGAAGTTCGTCGAATGTTGTGACATAGGTTGCAACTGACCAATTTCTCATGATTTTGAATAGTCCACTTAGCACCCATCGTATTGAGTGATGCTCACAAGGGTGAAGAAGTGGAATTGAAATTAGCGAAATGAATCTCATAGCATCAATCATCACCTCTAGGGCTTGCACCCGATAACCAGGACTTCCTAGGAGGTCACCCATCCCAAGACTCTTTTGGCTCAAGTGCAGTTAACTTTGGAGGTTTCACCACAATTAMGCCCACTTAGCTTTCTACCCCATTTGCAAAACCTTAGCAAGTATTGTGCCTTATGAACTATACAATTATAGCTCCCTTSACTCTTTTATTTAAGCATCGAGGGGCTTCCATAGTCCAACACGTGAGATATCATTTTCAGGATTATTTGTGTAGAGTAAGTCATTAATCTATGACCCATATCCATAAGTATGAGTCATGACTGACCAATTTCTCATGATTTTGATTAGTCCACTTAACATTCATTGCATTGGGTGATGCTCACAGGGGCAAAGAAGTGGGATTGAAACTAGTGAAATGAATCACATGGAATCAATCATCACCTCCGAGGCCTGATGCACATAAATTTTTGCATATTTTATGTGTTTTTTAGTACATTGGTTCAGTAGCTGGTTCTAGTTTCATACTGGTCAGACCTTGATTGATATATATCTATATCTATCTAACTATATAAATTTTGCATATTTTATGTGTTTTTTAGTGGACTTGTTCACTAGCCGATTCTGGTTCCATACTGGTTGGATCTCTACCGGTTCTGATTCTGATAACTTTGGTTACATGCAATGATGAATGTTATTGGCACATTGTTATGTATAAGATTACATTGAATTTTGTTTCAGTTTTCATTTATTTTAAGTTATATTTCTTAGTATTTCAGGCGGGGTTCCCTATGTCGGAGACCTTAACATCCCTTATGACATTCCCTAGAATTTTGGGGATGCTTCCAAATGTACCCCAGATGCATTTACCAGCTGCCACATCCTTGCGTTTTGGAAACTTGGTCGAACATTGGTTTTTTCCCCATTTAGATATGTGTGTTTTTTTAAAATTTTTATATTGGGTGTTGTTTTGGGGAGGGGGTGTCCTAAGTTTTCCCCAAATGTTCTTGAGGTAGGGTGGGCATCCCTGAGAAAATTTGGGTGTACCCCCCATGCCTGTGTCTCATGGAAAGAATGCAACGCATGGGACATGTCAACTAAGGGTCCACCCTCCCTACATGCAAGATCTGCCAGGATCCGTCATGGATGTGGATCCTGTGGAGAAGAAACAGATCCCAACTTTTTAACATGGATCCTGCCTTCATGAATTATATCTCTAAATATCCAGGGCTGTTTTACTGTTGACCACGGATTGCCAGTCAATACTATTTTTTAATGCACAAAGTCCTAGATTGCCAAAACCCTAAACCCCTCTCATAATCTATAAGACGACTGATTCCCCAATTGCAGAATACAAAAGATGAGGATTGTGCACTGATTCGTCTGTCATGTACATACTGCATGCAAGTTTGGAAGACTGAAGCTTTTAGATCAAGATCCGTCATCTATAGACTGAAATGCTTGGAAGTCTGAAGACTGAACCTCCAAGATCTGTCATCTACAGATTGAAGTGCTTCAAATTTCGACTAATTCATGAATAGGTCCTGAGAAATGTTATGAAGTAGGATCTGAGAAAACTTATAGCCCTTGCTCTGTTTATACAATGGGCATGTAAGTTTGTTGTATGTCTACAATCACTGGCATGGTGGTTCAGAGAGAAAGTACATGCAGTGCAACTGATTAAATTTTGATCTAGTTGACTTTCTCTGCAAAGTATGTTCTCTTTAAATCGATACTTCATATTTCTAAAATTCAAGACCTAAGAGATACATGTACAGAAAAGAGCATATGCAGTCCTAATCCTAACATGTATAAACATCACAGTCTGTATGGTAACTGACCATCAAAGCATTTTCACTATTGCTTAAAACAGGCCTTTCTGTATACCTTACAATGGAGCATGTTAAAGATTTTCAAAATTCCACTGGATTGTGCCATTGTGAAGAATTCCCAAAAAAATCTGTACAGAATCTGCAGTCAGTCTGGTAATTTGTCAATGACCAAAATATCTGCATTTTAAAAATTATAAAATTTAAATTGTTTTTTTTTTTTAAATTATAAAAATATTTTTATATTGTTTTGCACTTGCCATTTCCTTGATGCATCTGGATCCTGGCTTTTCAAAAATCTGCAGGATCTGTATTCAATATCTGTATCCATATCTGGGTAACTTAGGCTGAGATCTATCTGCGTAGGCTGATGTGTGTCGTGTGTAGTAGTTTTCCCAACGTAGAATGCTGCTGATTGAATCCATTGATGACTAGCTAACATACTCTTTTTGCTATAAAGTTACTCCTACTAAAATGCTGCTACAATTTCAAGTTTGCTTGCTTATTTGCTGTCCTTGTGTTTCAGTCTTTTACTTTTCTGTTTTTCCTTTGAATTGCTTGTGCAGGAATGGTAGTGATAAAAGCAATTTCGAAAAGGTCTTGTTTTATCCAAGAAGTCAACATGTAAGTGCACTTAGAGATTATTCTTGTTAGAACAATGTTATCCATTCTTTGCATTGTGTATAGGAATACCCTTCACTATTGTTTCTGACAAGATACAATACTTCTTTCAGGTTGCCGTTAAAACTGATGGGTGCCAACCTGCTATTCCTGTTTTTGTGGGCCGCCCGGGACAGTACATTCAGGGATCTGTTATGCCAGCTATCCCAGGTGTTGACATTAAAATAATTGCTCAAAATGATAGTAGCAATGGCCTTCTGAAAAAGGGTGACTTGGTTTTTCAAACTTTAACAGGATCAGATGGTTTGTTTTTGGGTGGTCCTCTGTATGATGATACCGAGTACTATGTTGAGGCTTCCAAGGTTGGTACATATGACTTCAAACTTGGCAAATGTGTCGATATTGTAGTTTTAATTTTGTTGTTTCACTATTCATCCTTCTTGTCCATACTGCTGTTGATCAATTTGAAGGATAGAGAGGAATTTTTGTAAGACAGTTTGATTTTAAGGCATGTTGTTGTTGCCTGTTTCATCGGGGATGTGAATGTTTTAATTAAAGTTAGACACAATTTCTATGACTCAAAAACCCTTTGAAAAGCAACGGAAACTAACTTTGAATTGCAACACATGCTGTGCTGGTAGCCTGGTTACAGATCTGGAATATCTGAATGAAAATGTTTTATGTCTGAGGTGGATATAATAAACAAAGAGAAGGTCCCTGAATTGACAAAAGTATAGTCTATGCCTCTATTTGGTTCAGTAGAATATGATTATGTACTTGAACAGGAAGTTTGTTTCCTGCATCCTATCTAGACTGAAAAGATGCTTAAACTGATGATAAATGTGATACTTATTCTATTGCAATTTAATCTCCATTCAACTAGTCCAAATTTCAAAAGTCATTTTCTGCTGTTGTCATGTGCATATACAGATCACACTACTCAGTTCATTGGACGTTTAAAGATATTTTATTTGCCTATCTGGGATTGCATCATAGAGGCACAATACACAATAATGTGGTTTGGTTCTATAGTTGTTCTTTTATTCCAATTTTTTCTGGCTTCCACATGCCTGATCTACTTTACTTTACATATCTCCAGTTTGTTTATAAATTGCCTGAAATGTAGAAAATAGAAAAATAATTGGATTCTTGGGAAAGTTTCTTCCCTAGGATATGTCAGAGCCAGACATGTGCCATGCAGTGATGGTACGTGATGGATTTACATGGTGGAGACAACGTGCTCAGAGATTGCTGGACCTTAGTTAGGTACTGCCTTGGTATTCTTCTCTAGGGCGTTGGAATTCCCTTAACAGATTGGTGGATGTCCTTCATGATGGCCACATGGAGAGGTTCACTTGCTTGGAGAATGCCCTACTTGGGAGGAGGAGCATTGTGCATCCTGGAGGAGGGCATTAGGCACTAGATAGCATGGGGTTGTTTGGATTCCTATTTGAAGGCTTGGAGTTGGCTCGAGGATGTCTGGGCTGCGACAATGTTCTTGCAAGGGCTACTGACCCAGTGGAGTACACGGATTAGGAGGATTGATGGAAGCTGTTGGGGCTTGTGACGAAGGGGTGTGAACATACCTTGTGTAGCTATATCATCTTCGAGCTCTTATTGCGTATGGCATCACCTTGGAGCATGACATGTGTACTTTGAAGGGAAGCAATTCACTTGTTTGAGCCCAAGTGAAGTGGAGCACTTCACCTATGTTAGCTCATTGTAGGTTGCTTGTAAGGGCTTGGGCCCACGTTGTATTGTTGGCCTCACTTACCTCTCATATAAATAAATGAAGGGGAGAGTCATTCTCATTCATACATCATTCACTAATTCTTATATTCACTCTTGTGAAGAGATGTGACCTTGGAGAGGAGTGCGCACTAGTCTTCTCTCTCTCTCTNTTGCTTGTAAGGGCTTGGGCCCACGTTGTATTGTTGGCCTCACTTACCTTTCATATAAATAAATGAAGGGGAGAGTCATTCTCATTCATACATCATTCACTAATTCTTATATTCACTCTTGTGAAGAGATGTGACCTTGGAGAGGAGTGTGCACTAGTCTTCTCTCTCTCTTTCTCTTGGTCTTCATTTTTCTACTTGATCTCTCTCTCTCTCTCTCTCTCTCTCTCTCTCTCTTGTTCTTCATTTGTAGTTGATCTCTCTCTCTCTCTCTCTTGAGTCGCTAGGGTTCCTTTGTCTTCTTGGAGTATTTTATAGTATCTTGGAGCATCTTGGAAGTCTAGGGTTACGGTTTATCCCTTGGAGGTTTGAGATTAGTGTTTTGTAATAAAACCATAGGGTATATTTGGTGGAGAAGAAGAAGAGGAGAGGATGTCTTGCCTTGTAGGACTTGTTGGCGTTTTTCTTGCATGTTGTAGCTCCTTGGTTGATCTAGGGTTTTTATTGTTTTCCCTAGCTAGGGTTTTGGAGAGCTAGTGGTTTGGACTAGCCTTAAGAGGAGGCCATGGTATGTACATGAACTTCATCTTGAGCATATTAATAAAGTTTTCAGCTGTTCAAAACTTGCATAATTTTTAAATTTGATTTTCAGCCATACATGTTTTTCATGTATGGTTATTTACATCTATATATGTCTTGATGATTTGACATAAGTAAAAGGACAATTTGTTGAGTGATTTGACATCGTCATTGAATAATATAAGGGCTGTTTTGCTGCTGCTATATCTGCTGTTTTACTGTTGTTATAAGTGCTGTAAAAGTGTTTTTTCAGATCTGGTTTATGTCCGATAAGTTGCCCTAAAGGGATGAAACTTATCAAGATAGTTTGATATCTCTCCTCCTTGGATTGCCTAGAAGATTGGGCTGTTAGAAAGTGAAATATTATATATTTTCTGCTGCTGTTTTATATTCTATTTCATAACATTCCTAAGGTTGAAAATGCATAGGGTTAAAATCCAGGAAACCTCTAGTTAAAGAGATGAAATTTCTATTTTGCATTAATTGCCGTTTATCTGGAAATTTCAACATAAAACTTACACGGTATCAGAGCCACAGTGAATAGAAGAAGCTGAGGTTGAGAAAAGGTGAGTGAAGGGGCCTAGGGATTGCTGGAGATCAGAGATAGACCGAGGGACTGTTCACACACAAGAAGAGGCTGGACAAACAAGGAAGGTAAAGCAACCAGAAAATCAAGAAGTGTTTGAAGCTAACTTGGATAGAGGAGTTAAAGTTGAAATGAATAGGTTGTTTGAATATGCAAAAACTAATATCTATAAATTTGTTTTTAGAAGAAATTAATTTTGAAAGTAGTGTTATCTAAATTAATTTTGGAAGTTCAAATAGATATGAAAAAAGTCAGATATAAAATTGTAGGGCTATGTCAGAGCCATGCGGTGATAGATGTTGTTGGTTAGGAGTTTCCACCCATGATGAATAATGTCCCTTATGTGAGATCTAAGAACTTGGCCTGTGTGGGAATAAGATTTTTTAGTGAAAAATGTTGGCAAAGAACTTGTGATACTTGTTAGTGAAGAACGTCCAACCCATCATAAGACATAATCGTTGTGGAATGGTTGATTGTTAGAGCTTGCTAGTCCTTGTGAGGAATTGGAGCCACGTATTAGTTGGGAGCCCAGGTGGAGTTACAAAATGGTTATGCTAACATGATAGTTGCCATGTGGATTGTGCACCCTGGTGGCTACACACCTCAGATTTGATTGGAAACTGTCCCAAACAATGCGCCCTGCCTTCTCACACGGTCCTGGTGACTGACAACTTGACAATCGACCCTCTGCTGATGTGCCTGGATCCTGGATGGATCCCCTGGGGAAATGCGCCCCCACTACTGCTGGAAACTGCGCCCTAGTGATTCCTCCATCGGAATTAACTGATAAGGGTCTCAAACTGAGCGCCCTAGGCTCCTCTGAAATGGGTCGGAAGGATTTCCCTGGATCGGATCTAACGATCTCTCGGGAATCCGAAATGTGTCCTCCCCAACTGTCGTACCCTCAATGGCTGAGAAATGCGCCCAAGATGATTTCTCTGTTGGAATCCGACGAGAAACTAGGCGTTAGAAGCGTCCTGCCCTCCTCTCAACTGGGTCAGAGGGGAATCACTGGATTCTCCCTGACTAGGACAAGTCAAATCAATCTGATGCTCAGTAGCTGTGCCCTCTACCTGGACAAGTGCGCCTTCACTGCTGCAAACTAGATAACTGCTGCTGAAGTACGATGGAAGATCTGGATGATCTTCCTGGTGACTAGGGTGTGTCTCTCAACACCGAAATCAGCCTCTGGGTGTCTTCCTCCTGGAATCCAGAAAGCTCTCTCTTGAGATGCGCCTCTCCCCTCAACTGACAAGTCAAATTATTTATAATGATGAATTAGGTCGCTTTACCTTTTCTTATAGCTGCTCGAAACCCTAATTCGCTATTGACCTATTTTTAGCTCATCTGCGCTATTTTTAGCTCACTTTAGCTTAAAAGCGCTTTAGTCACTTTTAGCTCAATGTCACTTTCGAATTATAACACTCTCGACTGAAGTGACCTCTAGTAACCATGTTTACCCCTGTATGGCCCTGGCTATAGTCTAATGAGGTTGTTTAGACTATTAAGCCTCTTTTTTGGAGCTCCTATTCGAAAAGGGACATTACCGTCCTCCCTTCCCGAGATTGCTTGTCCTCAAGCAATGCCAATACAGG
The DNA here is from genome assembly GCA_032191745.1 of Picea mariana. Taxonomy (NCBI): domain Eukaryota; kingdom Viridiplantae; phylum Streptophyta; class Pinopsida; order Pinales; family Pinaceae; genus Picea; species Picea mariana. The sequence continues at coordinate 17,054 of JASDQU011249634.1, forward strand.
GTGCAGTAACACCTGCTTGCTCTCCCAAGTAGCATTATCTACTGGAAGTCCTCTCCATCTGATCAAACACACTTTGATGATCTTGCTCCTCAGTTTCCGCTCTCAGAACTCTAGTACCTCCTCCAAAACCAACTCCAACTGTCCCTCCTCGTCTAATGGGGAAGCTCCTTTGATGTGCTGATGAATTGTCCCACGACCTTCTTGAGGCAAGACACGTGGAACACATTATGAATCCGGCTCCCTTCTGGAAGCTCTAGCTCATAAGCAACCTCGCCTACCTGACGGATGTTTTTGTAAGGTCCATAGAATCTAGGCTTGAGCTTCTCAGGCACACTCTTCTTCAGAGATGACTGTCTATAGGATTGGAGCCTCAGGAAAAGAAAGTCCCCATCCTCAAAGCTGCGTTCTATCCTGTTCTTGTCTGCACTCATCTTCTGCCGATTCTACGCTGTCTGTAGGTTCCCTTTTAGGAACTTGAGAATCTCTCGACTCTCGGTGATCCGGTCCTTGGCTTTAGGAGCTCTGCTCTCCTCGAAAACCAAGTCTATCAAAGTGGGAGCATCATAACCGTACAATGCTCAGAAGGGTGTCATGCTAATGGACATGTGGAAGGTGGTGTTGTAGCAATGCTCTCCTAAATGTAGCCACCTGACCCATGTTCTTTGCTGTCCACTCACATAGTTTCTCAAATACCCCTCAACCCACTTGTTGACTATCTCAGTCTGCCCATCTGTCTGAGGGTAATAGCTGGTGTTGGGTGTCAACTCTGTCCCCGCCAATCTGAACAACTCCCTCCAGAATGTACCAATAAACCGTCTCTCCCTGTCACTGACGATGTTCCTCAGCGACCCATGGAGCCTGAAGACCTCCCTGAAGAATAACTCGGCCACCTGATTTGCGCTGTAATCTGTCGGTATGGCATATAAGTGAGCAAACTTGGTCAATCTATCAACCACCACATAGATGTAGTCCTTACCCTGAACCTTGGGTAGGCCTGTGATGAAGTCCATTGATATGCTCTCCCATTTCTTCTCTAGAATGGGAAGTGGCTGAAGTAGTCTTGCTGGAAGTGTATGCTCTGACTTGTTCTGCTGACAAGTCACACACTCACTGATGTACCTCATAACATCCTGGTTGAGGCCCTTCCATGAGAACCTCTCTCTGATCTGCCTGTAGGTTTTGAAAAACCCCTGATGGCCTGCTAGTGGCGAATCATGAATTGCTGCTAAGTTTTTCTTCTTGAGCCTTGAGCCTGGCACTAAGTAGACTCCTTCCTTGTAGAATATGACCGTCAATGACCTTGTACCTATCATCCTGAACCCGTCCATCCAAATCCTCACAAGCGAGCTTGTTCTTGGAATATTCCACTAACAAATGGGATTTCCAATCCGTTGAAACCTGCATCAGAGAACATGCTGCTGGTCTCCTAGACAATGCATCAGCCACAATGTTCTTCTTCCCCTTGACATACTCTATGTCGAAATCGAAGGCTTGCACCTTCGTCACCCATTTCGGTTGGCACTCACTGAGATCCTTCTGCTCAAGGAAATACTTTAAGCTGTTATGATCTGTTTTGACCACGAATTTGCTGCCCCCAAATATTGTCTG
>JASDQU011249635.1:7916-18531 GCA_032191745.1 Picea mariana
TGAATGATAGATAGATATGTTGATGCTTAGTGCTTAATAATATGGATGGATGTTAGATCTAACTTATATACATATGCTTAGTACTTAAATACCTTAGATCTGAATGAATACTGTGATACTCTGTAATTAGGTTTTAACTGTGTTGTAACTAAGACTGGATATTGATGAATGTTAATTTTTGAGTGCTCTATTAAGTGTTAGAATCACATATATGTGTCTTAGCTAAGGTTGTTGTTTGTGCTCTGAGAAAGGTAAAAGTGAGAATTTTTTTTCTTAAAGAGGTAAGATATGAAAGATTTGTACTCTGAGAAAGGTAAAAGTGAGAAATTTATTTTTAAAGAGGTAATATCTACAAGCTTCATGCTCTGATAAAGGTAAGAATAGTGAAAAGTTTTAGATCTGGAAGATTTGTGCTCTTCTGAAGATAAGATTAGTGTAAATTTGTTTTTCTAAAGTATGGATCTAGGCTTGTTTGATAAGATTTGTCCTAGCTTGAAAACTAGGGCACTGATAGAAGAAAGAATATTTGATATGAGTAGGTCTGATAAGAATAGTGAAAGATATGTTATACCTATGCATAAAGAGAATGTTTGGACTAACAAATGGATGCAGGATCCTAAAAAGATTTTTTTGTAGGTTAGCTACTATGATCCTAGTGAACAGTATAGGAAAGGTTGGGGATCATTTAAGAGAAAGAAAGTATTAACCCTTTCTTACAGTTGCAAAAGACTGGGACATCTGGCTAAGGAATTCCCTAGTAGAAGATCTAGTTGTCCTTGTTGTAGATCTATGGACCATGAAGTATTGTATTTCCCTAGAATTATTGCTAAGATTAAAAGAATGAATATGAACCAAGAAAACCCTAAGACAAATCCAAAAATTGAGATTATGGCAGAACCCCAGAGAGAATCAGAAAAATTATTGCTACAGATGAAAGAAACCTTGAATGACCACCGACATATCAGCTTATCAAAGATCTTCAAAGAAAAAGAGTGCATTAAAACAACAATAGAAGACTTCGACATTGACTGTGTTCTGGATGAGGAAACATAGGTGAATATCATGATATAAAGAACTTGGAAACTTTTAGGGGAGCCTACTATGATTCCTTCATTGGGAGGAATAGGATTATTCAGAGAAAATTTGATAACCATATGTGGAAGACTTACTCAGATATCTATGAGTGCTCATGGAACTTTGACAGAGGAAGAATTTGAAGTTGTTAAATTTATTGAGAACATCACTCCATTTTATATGTTACTAGGAAAACCTTGGATTGAAGGAGATCAGGCCAGAAGGAAAGAAGAATAAGTCTTAGAACAAAAGAAGCAAGAGTTGAAATATTTCATGACTAGGAGGATCGCACACTTGATTGAAGAACAGGATAATCGAGAGAAGCTATTTAAAACCAGAGACTTGGATGTCGAAGTGGGAAGAACACTAGAAGAACTACAAAAGACTGAAGTACCTATTCAAGATACAGATGAAGTATTACCCCTGATTTCTATGAAAGAATCTCAACATCGCGAAGTTACTCTGCCAAAAGAAGATAAGAATCAGAATGGAAAAAGGAATTATGAGATGAAGCTCACTGGAAAGAATGCTAGAAAACTAAGTAAGAAGAGAGCTAAGATCGAAAATTTACAGAAGGTTCCAGAGGGAAATTTGCAGAAGGAAAATTTGCAAAATTGGAACTTCATCGGGATATCAGAACTGTGTCACATGACACTTCACCATGGCAAAGAAATATAGTTGTTGGGAATAGTATAACCATTAGATCGATGACCTGAATGGGTAGAAAGGAATTTATGGTAATAAAATTCACCACCAGACCATTCGGACCGCACCATAATGGGCAGAACTGAGTTAATGAAGGATTCTCACCTGTTGCAAGAGATTTGTTGCCAAGTCATCTATTTATCTAGTTGCGCCATGCAACAAGAACAATTTTTCCAACCGTCATTATCTGGGCCCACAGAATAGTTTATTTTTCATAGTGATCATCACGCTATTTCGATCCATCCTATTGCATTGAGGAGTTACTCTTCGAAACTGAGATATTCAACCACGAGTGTGTATGTACAAAGAAATTCATGCACTCGAAGAGTCTATGAAGGAAGTACTCATTGACCTCATGAATGGGAGAAGAAGAAAGAATACTGAAGAGGTCCAAGACTTAAGCAACGCCTTAGGAAAGACTGCTTCAGTATCACCTGACCGAGGGGGTGATGACGAAGTAGAAGAGATAAATGGCAAAGGAGATGAATAGAAGAAAGGTGAAGTAACACATCCCAGAGACGAGGTTGATCCCCTGAAAAAGAGGAAGGTTTCTCCCCTAAAACCTTATTCCCAAAAGAAATCCAAATCCACCATGACCAAGATGAAGACTGTGCTCACTATAGATGATTTTGACTTCATCATAGCAGCCCTAATCGATGCTTCGCTGGAAATCATGGAGAAACAAGAAGCTAAGCAAGAGGAAACGTATGAAAGAATTAAGGTGAACCTCTGACGAGTAAAACAGGCCCTTCAGCCCAGCCACGGAGTTTTTACTATGCCCCTTCTATCAGGAGAACCAGAGTTGGGAGATGAGCCAACCTAACTCTATTGACTAGATGATGCAGTCGAAGCTCACCTTCGTCGCACTCAAGAAGAAATGAAACAAGCTACCCAAGCCTTGAAGCAAGTGCAGGTATTATTCATAGAACAACGTCCACTTGTAGAACAGGAGAAGGTTGCTCTCCAGGCAAAGTTTGAAGAAGAGAAAACACAGATGCAACAAGAAAAAGAACAGTTGCTCGTAGAGTAACTCGAAGTGAAAAAAGCAGTCAACAGAGCAATCCACTCTATGACAGGATTAGAACCATAGGTAGAAGACCAAGTCATGCATCAAGTAGAGAATCTTGCAGAAGCTATCCAGAAGCTACAACAATGAATAGAAGACTTAGAGCTCTGCACCGTACCCGACACCCCACAGGATGTAAGGGATCAAAGAGAAGTAACTGATCAAAGTGCAGTTGAAAGAATCAAATTTCTTGCCATGGAATGCAAGAAATTGAGTGATAGAAGTGCCCAGACATATGAGTGACTCACTGAGAATATAGAATTGAAGGCACTAGAGTCATAGCTACAGGAAGCGAAGTAGCAAGCAGAGACAATACAGGTGCATTTGAAGCCCCTGTCATCTATTGAAAGAATGAAGAAATACCAAGAGTAGTGCACTACCCAACAGTAGGTCCACACTATCTAGAGAAGAGTTATGGAAGTAACTTAGAGGCTCCAAACTATACAGGATGAGGCTTACCAACTGTTCACAGAGATTGAAGGCTGAGGAGCGGAACTGGAGAAATTTGCCACTGTAGTTGAACTACACCTAGAGGGACCTGTCAATGAAGCAATCATCCAAGATTTTGCTGAACAGGAGGTCATGGCACAACAACAAGTCAAAGCATCTCAATCCAAGCTCAAGGATTTTGAAGCAGAACTGGTCAGACCAGAGTGATTCGGGATGAGTCACAGGTGAGTGTTGGGGGCCTGTTGTCCCTTGACCAAGCCTTGAGGATTCTTGGTCATGTTTGACCTAATTTTGGGACTTCGATAGGCTGTCGAAGGCAGAGCACAAGATGAAGAAAATATCATGGGATCTCGGCCCCTTTTAAGGCCCTTTTTGGGATTCGGGATTATGTAATGGGCATGGGATGTCGGCCCATGAGTTTACCCATGTTTAGGCCTATTTTTTAATTATAAATAAGTAGCTAGGTGATCTAAGAAAGAGAGACCTAGTAGGCCAGTGTGCTAAATGCTAGAGTTTGATCTATGTGATTAAGAGTTGTAAGTGATTTGTGCATACTGTGTGAGGCTTGCAAGGCTAGTGCAAGTAACTATAAGAGACTGTGTGAAGGATTCGTGTTGTACCCTAGCTAGAAGAAGGAGGATCTGGCGGAGTGCGTGCATATCTCCTGTCTTCTACAGAGTAGAACTTGGATGCTATGTGCCTATAATAATCTTAACCAAACATAATAAAGAAGAGAAGAGTTGGTGGACATATCCCCAGGGTGGGGGTGAACCACGTACATGTTGTGTTTCTATGTTTTGTGCGATTTATTGATGTGTTTATGTGTTTACTTGCTTAGTTCTTTAATATAGATGAATGATAGATAGATCTGTTGATGATTAGTGCTTAATAATATGGATGGATGTTAGATATGACTTATATACATATTCTTAGTACTTAAATACCTTAGAGCTTAATGAATATTGTGATACTCTGTAATTAGGGTTTAACTATGTTGTAAATAAGACTAGATATTGATGAATGTTAACTATTGAGTGCTCTATTAAGTGTTAGAATCACAAATTTGTGTCCCAGCTAAGGTCGCAGACATCTGAGTCCTACAACCACCCCTGCCTCTACCTCGGGTGAGACTTCATCTGCTTCGCAGGTGTTTCTGAAAGGGTCAATAGTTAGGGTTTTGTTGGTGCGTTGTTGTAGCGTTGAACCCTGGGTTTACCCCTATGTCAACAAGACTCCTTTCAAAATATTGGAGGTATCATAATCAATTATAAGGGCTCTTTTGGGATTAACAACGCAGTCAATTATATCCCCCTAGAGAGGTAATCCTCCATAAAGGTTGTGTGTTGTGTGACCCTTATCTGACTTAGGTTACCTTCATAATAACCCCTACAATTAACCTATGTGGATACCTATGTCAACTATGTAAAGCCACCATGATATAAGCAATGCATAGGTGAACAGTTGTAAGTCAAGTCCACCGTATAGGAAAGGTAACAAAGCCTGAAATATTGAAATCCCTGCCTCTCACAGAGGTAAAGGTACTAGCAATACCCCCAAATATGAATAGATCCCCAGAAATATCTCTGACGCTAAGAATGTATTATAGGGTTATATCTGCAACCAACTTCGCATGACCTCGTACTTAAGTCTAGTGTGAGCGGAGTGTCCTGACGTCACTAATTACACAATGGATTTCACCACTCCTTGGTCAGGAACATATGTTGAGTTTAATATCCTTGGAGAGGTTTACTCACAAAATCCTATTCCAAGGCCCTATATCCTATTCTTGTTTGTGTACTCTGAAAAATCAAATCGTTTTTAATCAATTTTAATTAATCATTGTTAATTTTAATGGCTTTGTTTACTCAAAATATGTCGTCATGAAACTGATGATGTTATGACTCAACGTAATAAATAAATGAATATAAACATGAAGCTAAGTCCTAATTTTCAATTCTCAAAAGATGGTAAGATTTCAAAATGAAACTTTCAATTAAACTCCACAATTTAAATAAGATGCAATCTTCCCATATGTATCAATATCAATACTAAACAACCAAAAGAGAAAATGCCAAAATGAAAAATGTATATTTTCGTATTTTCAATATAAAGAAATGAAAATGAAAGGAATGAATAACATCTTGATATATAGACCCTACTGCAAGCAAAAAAGAGACAAGCCAAGCTAGATACGACGAAGCAAACACTTAGACCAAGATGCAAGGACAACCAATGAAAAAGATGATGAGAAAGAAAAATCGCCCGAAAATTCAACCATAAAAAGGTTTCCTATCACTCTGCAAGCACTCAACAGTTAGGATAGAGACCCGACAAGACTCGACAACTATTAAAACTCACCCAGAAAACACCAAACTCAACAAATAATCTTAAAACATTGATGTACGTGATTTTTTAAGTAAAAACCACATATGTATGCACCCTATAAAAAGACAACTCGTGTATGTATGTGTATCTCCAGGGAAAAATTGCATATATGTATTAAAACACTTCCTAGGAAAGGTTTAAGACAATAAAATCAAATGAAAAGTAAAAATAAACTGTCAATCAATCAAACGACAAGGAAAATCAGGCTAACCAAGAGCAATCAAAATAGAAGATCCAATCCCTAGTATGGTCGCCAATTATGTTACGAGGAAAATCACTCTATGGCATGGGGTAAACCAAAACAGATAGAATGACTATAGAAATCAACTATAATACCAAGTGTTCTATATAAATGAAGATGCTAACAAGACAAGATAAAGATCCTACCTCATCCATATGTTCGATGAAGACCACCGTTGAGAAAGTGACTCAAAGCTTTATACCTACAACCTGTCCTCAAAAAACAAGATATGCAAGAATATGGTGATAACATATAATGTTAGCACATACAATAGCATAATCCATTAACATTCATCACAAATATGCCCATGGAATAACAATTAAAATATTTGCAATATATCTTTGGATGATAAAATAGTATTTCTATTAGTAAATGATCAACAAAAGTGGATGAGTGACGAACTTTTGTGTAGGAACGTCTTGGAACCGAGAAACTAAGTCCCTTCCAGTTGGGCCTCCACCACTTCAATCCTCCACCAAAGGCAAGCCCATATAAGAGAGAAAAATAGGTTCTCCATCAAAGAGGGAAGAGATTGGGGGTTGAACAATGTGTTCAGACTTTAAAGGACAAAGGGATGTAGACTCAATGTGAAGTGAAAATTTCTTCAGAGTAGCTTTTCTCTCAAAAGTTGAATTCTCTACTCTTCCACAGTTTGGATATGGCCCAATTTATATCCTTCAAATGGAACTGAAGGGCCGAGTTGAAATGTTTCCAGTATATGTAAAGTCAAGGATCATGGATCATGTGACGTGACATGGAAACCTGACACAAATTTTAATTTTGAGCACCAAACTCGATGTACATAGGTTGTAGTAGTGAAACCTACATATACACATGTTGTCTAACTTGTAGGGTGTGTATATGTCGAAAAATATGATTTTTTGGCTCTGGGAAGTGCAAAAGGGAACTTAAAGTCTGCATAGGGAAATGGAAAGGGCTTCTGAGAAAGTTGCACAGGGTGAGGAAAATCTTGCTATAACATTGGGTGTCCCTGTGATACCCCTTAACTGAATTTCCTTTCCTTCCAAAGAAAATTTCATGAAAAGTTCTTGAAAATTAAAATCCATTGTTCCCAATGATTGTAATGATTGGACTTCTAGTATGACATCAGCACCACCCATGGGTATAGAAATAATTTAACTCTTCATTACATATTCCCCCATAGTAATATTGATCTTATGGAATTATCATGAGCAATTGATAGTACCTCCATTTGAAATCATTAGTTGATACTCTAGCGTTGGATATATAAAGCAATTGAGAGATTTGGATAATTTATAGTGAATGAAATTATGAGTACTACCAGAATCAATTAGGACTATTACCTTTTTCTTTTTGATATATCCTTCGATCTTGAGGGTTTGAGGAGCTTTAATTCTAGCCAATGCATTACATGATATGGTGGGAGTCAACTCTTCAGAATAAATCTCTTCTATGTTTTCATCTTGAGATGGTTCTTGTAATTGTTCTTCTTCCTCTTCACAATCTATGTGTTGGAATACTGAGAGGGGGGGTGAATCAATATTACCCTTTTTCAACAATTAGCAGTTACTTTTATATTTTGTTAATTACCAGAATAGATCAACAATGCACTTGTTTTAAAAATCAATTATATAAATATAATTAATAGGAATTCCAAGAATTTATGAAGAATAGTAAAGGACACCAAATATAGGAGACACAAATCCCCTTATTCAGGGCACCAACCCTAGGAAGCACCAACTCCCTTGTTTTTTAGGGAACCAACCCTATGCTATGGTGGGAAATCCCCCTACAGACTAGCATTTAGGGTTATATTATGCATGTAGATAAGACCGAAAGAATCCCACTTTCTACCGTCATCCCAGACCTAATCCCCATTTCTTTTAAGAAAATACATGGTTAAACGAACATACCTTGTTCCATACATTCGATATCGATCCTTCTTCACGCTTGATCACTTGTTAGCAGCTATCCTCTCAAGACTGGCCTGCGTAAAAAACAAGCAACAAACTCTACATGCATTTGTTCTACAGATCAATGGGTTAGATATTCAAACATATATTCACTAAACTATGAAGAACTCATATGGTGGGATGAGAAAAGAATTTCTTTATTATTAGCTTTAATGAATCAACTTACAATGTCGAGACTAGCCACCGCTCCGCGAACCTGATCCTAGGCTCCTCTTCAAATGTCCTCCAACTTCTTTGCTCTATATCTCTCTTTGCATAAGGATGGCTAAAGGGTTGGGACAATGGGAATGTACAATTGGGTATATTTTCTTCACTATTATTCTCCTCCTCCAAGTGGGACCCCTAACCCTTCTTTTATAGGCTAGAAGAAGCTACGTATTTCGACAAACCCTCGGCCATGCATGGTCAAGAGTTTTAGTTAACTCACCCAAAGTTGTGTGTTTCATCGACAACTTTCCTTTTTTCATGCTTTTGTAGGTACACGTGGGCTATTTTAGGTCAACTAGCATGTACATGCGTGTAGTAATGGATTAGGGTGCATGGGCCCTTATAAAAGAGGTTTTTTAAAGAGTTGTTCAACAATGTTTTGGAAAAGAAGGGATTTGAAATGGCCTGATGTCAGGTAAGCATGTATGGTGAAAATTAGGGTTATAACAGATGCCCCCTAATGTGTGAGTTCAGAAGAGAATCTAATGGCTGAAATACATTACCAATCTTTACTAATGTGCCAAACAAGTGATCCCAGGGACTAGGAACTGGGAGGCGCCGTCTTCAAAATAACAAATGTCTCACTAAGGCGGGCATACCCATGCTTGGGATAAAATAGAATCATGGATACCAATCAAATACACTATAGATCCATGTCAAATAGCTATATAAAGTGTAGTCGTGAACAATACATAGCGAAGCTACATCTTGAAATCAAAAAGATATACATATAGAGTATCCATTTTCTAGAAGCTGATACAGCCTGATGGCTGGAGATGAGATCTTCAAAGCTTGAGAAACAACTTCAAAAAATCTTCAAAACTCAGGTAGGAGTGTAATATGAGTGTACGACATTACTACCCATAGGTCTTTGACAGCTCATCATTCATGGAGTAGATAATCTTGATGATCAAACTGAAGGTTTCATTGATTTTGATCAAGGACTTGATTGGACATTCAGGATGGTTGGGTATGAGGGCAAGAGACAAACTGTAGAGGGGCTAACTCAAGCTTGGTGAAAAACTTCCTTTGAACAATAGAACGACAAATGATGAGACTCAGGCAGCATGGCATTAACATAAGTTTACGAGGCAAGAGGCAACGCAAACTCTCCATATGTTCAGAAGAATAACCAAATTGAGGAGGACACAGCTCTATGGAGCGAGAAAAGTTTCCTAAGGTCATATTAAATCCCAGGGTTTGATGAACAAATGGACAGATGTGCTTTATCCAAGCGTGACTCATTATGCTGCTAATAAATAAAATACTTTTCCCTTCCTCTTTTTGGGGTATATTTGATTTTTTTGTCTTTTTCAATGATTTTGGAAAAAAGAATAAAGGAATGTTACATTACAATGGAGGAACGAGTGTTACAAACATACAAGTTCAAGGTGCAAGGACAAGACTGATGTTCAGAATAATGATACTCGGGAAAAATCCTCCAAGGGGCCAAGGGTGTTAAGATGTAGAGGCAAAGTGCTACAAGGCTTGCATATAAGGTATGCTTTAGATGGTTTAGTTGGGAGCAACATGGAGTCGACATTTAGACCAAATACGCAGGTATGCAAACGCAGTTAACAAAACACACAATGGTAACATCCTTCGATGTAAGTTTAAGGAGCCCAGAGAAGGTAAGCTCAGCGGTTTTTCATATTTAGAGAGTCTCAAAAACGTAAAAGGAGACTCCATTGGGATACCTTTTTCGAAGGTAGTCTAGTCAGTTCGAAAAAGGGGTAAACTAGCACCGACAAGACGTCTATTCAAAACCATTTTAATGAGTGTGATAAAGACAAGATCACTCGACAATTTTTTCATTTTTAGGGAGTTTGAAAAAAGCTTAACTATGGACTCCGTCAAGAATGTTCTTCTGGACCATTTTAATGAGTGTTAAAGAATAAGGTCACTCGACGATCTTTTCAATTTTAGGGAGTCTAAAAAGAGCTTAACTATGGACACCGTGGGGGTTCCTTTTTCGTAAATTTAGTCCCTTAGGCCTGAAAAAGGGTTAAAATGATACCTGAGAGTACTCTTCTAGAGAACTGAAGTTCCATAGAGTATACCTTTGTTCGTGCAGTTGACCATCCAAACCAAAAAAGGGGTAAACTATCGTCGGACAGACGTGACTTCAAATTTCAGTTTAATGAGCGTGAAAGGCCACAAGATCTCTCGGCAATATTTTCATGTTTAGAGGTTCTGAAAAGGGATTAAAAGAAGACCCATAGAGGTTACTTTTCTAAGTTAATCCGGATGAGATCGAAAAGCATAAATGCAGTCTCATTGAATGTTTCTTTCGGATCTCAAAGCGAGTTTGAAAAACAACAAAGTTAGCTCATGATTGACACTTTGTGGGTCGATGTCGGGTACCTCCTCGGGGGAGCCGTATGCTGCAACGAAAACATTTTCTACAACGCTCGAGTTTCTGGAGAGATTTATAGGTACCTTTTCAGTGATACTTGCCATATTATCCTCAGCATAAACAACAGAAGTAGCCAAAGTATTGATAGGACAAGACCTATCTCCAATCATAGTCAA
>JASDQU011249637.1:0-12659 GCA_032191745.1 Picea mariana
TTTCAAGAGCAATTCCATATCTTTATCAATGAAAAGAGAGAGAGATTATAGCTACAATTGAAGGGAAAAGGGTATGTGGATTCCATAAACCTAGAATATTATGGAATCCACATACCCTTTTCCATAGAATATACTAACTATATCCAAAAACCAAAGACATGAAATATGGTATAACCACACATATTATATAAATATATTATCAAGGAAAAAATAAGTTAAATGCAATTTGGACATTTGAAAAAAAAATTACAAATTAAATGAGTACATCAATAAAAAATAACATACTAACCTTGCAAGTTCAAAATCCAAGCTATGTAGATCGAGAATTGGATTTGTTCAACCAGTGGGTGACGGAAAAAATAAACAGCTCAAACAAAAGCCAAGAACAGTGTCACAACTATAGCAATTGTGTTGCAAATTCTCTTAAAGTCACGTATATATAGATAAAATAGTCTACTAGTCGTTAACACCGACCAATGAGATGAAAAAAATTTTCGTTGCTATTGCCACGAAAGTTTGTCGCTATAGCGACGAAAATTCTGACTAGGTTAAATTAAGATTTTCGTCAATATTGCGATGAATGTTCATGGCAATAGCGATGGAAATCCCACCCTATTTTAAAAAAATTATGTAAGTAGTGGAAGCGTGGAAAATTTTCATGGAATAATCCACCCATATGTAGTAGTGCCCTCAACCACTGTTCTCTGGTTGTTACTAACCCACTGTTCTCTTTGTGCTTGGAATATTGTCAACCTTCCCACTGAGAATCAAGTTCCTCTTGTGAACACTTTGGCATCAACACAATCCGCTCTACAATGGTTGCAAAAAACTTTCCTGCCACATCTTGTCACAATCCAAGAAACCATCAATCTTGAAAACAAATTTTATGCAAGAATAAAAATGATGCCAACAAAATCTTTTTCTCTTCAAGCAATAACGGTCGCATTGTACTTCATCAAAGTACATGGCGTTTTAACGCATCTTGGTGTACTCAATATCGACTTACAAGCCGACAAACACCATCGACTAAACATAAGTCGAAAAACATGATCGACGCAACATAGTCATGAAGACAACATCGACACAAGTCAAAACTCATTTAAAACACATCGACCTTCCAAAATGACAAGTCGACAATCATGATACATAACCATGTTACATTCATGAGTCACTCATAATGAAACTATCTCAAAGTTCAATGTTTACACACACAAAATCACATGCATGTGCAAATCTCTTCAACTCTCCTTCAAGTACAAACATAAGTACATAAACCCAAAAACATGTGGGTACATAAGAGCTGAAATGAAAAGATAAATGGTTGCAATAAGTGAGTATCATACCCATCTTTTACATCCTCCTGTCGAAGTTGTGCAACAATAAGAATGCCTTCAATAGAATTTCATTCACATGCAATCTTGCATCATACAAGTTATGATAAATTTCTGCAAATTGTCATACTTTCAACAAAAATGCATACATAAGGATGAAATATGCATCTATAAACAGAGAAATGCAAGCCTTACTTGTTTAAGAATTCTAACCATTTCTTACCAAGCCAATTCAATGGTGACTTTTTCTTCTGAAAATCCTCTTCTTGTGAATCATATTGACTCACATCGATGACGAAATCTCCTCTTCCATTCTTTCCAGTCTCTTTATCCATCTGCTTCTTGTGTTGTGAATGGGTGGTTGGATGCAATGTCCAACATTAGTCAATGAGATGACCCTTCTTTTGGCAGTGAGTACAAATCTTTTGCATCTTGTTTTCAAGTTTCCTTTGCTTGGAAAGTTTCCTGAATGTGGTCAATCTTTTCCAACATAATGAAACATGATGGTTATCTAAACCACAATATGTACATGGATTTTTTCTTCCATTTTTACATCCAAATTTACCATGTTTAACATAATCAAAAGCAACTTAATTACAGGTAGAAATATACCTTGAACATTCACCTTTGTCGCCTTCTTGAAGAGGTGAATTTGAAGAGTTAATAGCTCTCTTTTGAAGACTAACAACAATGTTCTTGTCCTCACGGCTATCAAAACTCTCTTTTTTCACACATTTGCATTCATCTTGAACACACAATTTGCATGCTTGAGGGATTGAACTTGCAACAAAAGTTGTTCTTGGAATTGTTTCCCTTGTCTCCTCAACTTTGGAATATTCTCCATCTTTCTGTTCATATCCAAGACCCCTATACTTGGGCCTCTCCTCAACAGTAATAGGCTCAACAATGCCTTGTGCATGTTTTCCTAACCCTCTAGCTTCATAGCCCATTTTTAATAATAACTTGGAGCCTATTCCTCTAGTATGATTTTCAAAAACACCAAAGCATTCATCTTGAGAGGAATTTGAAGAAAAACTGATGTTACGTACCTCCTATTCATGCATGTACTTGGTAAGGGTTTATTTTTCCTCGTGGAGCTGAGTCTCCATCTCATGCAACTTTTCAAGAAGCTGGTGCTTCTCCTCCTTCATGGCCATCAACTGCTCTTGAAGGACAATGCTCTCCTTCCTATATTCCCACATCTCTTGCACCATATTTCTCATGGTTACAAATGCCTTCAACATCTATTTGTCAAAGAACTTGGTTAATGAAGATGTATGAGAACTCTTACTATTTGAAGCTTCCTCCATCCTTGCAAGATATAAAACTTCAACACAGAACTTGCACAATAATACCAACAACTAAATCTCTAACTATTAATGGAAATCACATGAGCAAAAATATGCTTTGATACCACTTGATCTGAAAATAGGGGGCTGACTTGTTTTGCTATACAAGCACCCTCTACTCCATTAAAATAAACTTCAGGACCTTGCTCAATGTCTTAGTTGTGCAAGAGGATTTATGTGTCAAGTTTAGGCTTCTTTTAGATGTTTATGTGTGAGGTTTTTAAAAGGTTAAATATGTTGTTTAAAGAATACAACAACAAACATAAAATTGCAACAAATAATAAATAGAAAACTCACAACAACAAGAACATGATAAAGAATTTCACCCCCAACTGGGCTACATATCCTTACGCTCCATCAGTGGACTAGGCTCTGTGGGATTAGTTTATAAAATTTCTTTTACAAGCTGTTTCTCAACTCCAATGGATTTACTAAATGTACCATTGGGTTCAGAATACATAAAAACCCCAAAAATTACTATTAGATCTTTGAAAATAGACCATGGCTCATCTGGGCATGACCTCTTCTATTGGTGGCCTTGAGCTTCCCTGAGATTGATTTTGGAAACAAACATGTAAAATTCCTCAAATGACTCTACAAACTGTCTGAATGAGTTCAGAGCATATCAATTAGTCAAAAATGACTATTCAGTCACTGAAAATGGACTTTGGCTCCCTTGGGCACAACCTCCTTCAATGGTGGCCCTAAGCTCCTTGGAGCTCTCTGAAACTTCCCTGCAGCAAAACCTGCAATAGAAGTCTCGAAATGCCTTTGAAAAATGTACCAATGGATTCAAAACATCCAAAAACCCATAGCTGGACTTTTTTGGCACCTGGTTTGGCCAAACAAATGAAAAAGATAGACCTCCTGCAATTTTCTCCTTCAAGCTTGTTGTCTCTGGTTCATCAAAACACACTCCTGTGTTAGTAACCCCACTTCTGGGTGTTTACCATGCCTAGAACCAACATGCACATCGTTCCCATAAAATGCATGAATTTTTCGCACCGTTAGCGAACCTATCCCCCAATCCACGGAGGTGTTGGACGCATGGGGGGCCATATGGCCACGTCCTAGCACAAATATAGGGAACCCATTGCAACGGTCAAACAAATGAAAATTTTTAAGCGCGTGTGGGAGAGATACGTTTGTGGTTTAAATCTCACACAAACCCATGTGGTAGGGTCCTATTGTATGGCGTATACGATCGGGGGTTGGGGCTAAGCCCTAGCCCAGACTCCGTGCCATACTACACCGCATTCAAATTTAAATAAAATTCAAAACATTATATGTTAAGAACTATTGTGTAGGCACAATGGTTGGGAGGCCTTGGCCAATACACTCCATGTGTTTGGGAGGTCCGGGGTTCGATCCCCACATACTCCAAAATAAATTTTACACCAAAACCAAGGTGCCACGTGGCAGCCCACGCCTGGGCCACGTGGCACCATACCATTTGCCAACAACATGCCACATGTCCTAAAATGATTCACCCACTCATATTCCAAATCAATGCTTTCCATGTCAGCACTGACACGTCACCTCCGACGTGTGAGGCCGTACTTTTCCACATCATCTTGTACGGACTGTATAGTCAACAAACTTTTGTCAGTTTGGAAAAATGATCAGAACATGATATCTAACTCATACAGTGTCTGTTTGAACCTGTTTGAGTTTCACTGGGTTCGTGAGGACGAGGCCTACGCACCTGTTCATTTTGAAGAAATTACTAACACTTTAATTTTTGGGTTAAATTTTGACCCCTGGTCCAGATTCTGATCACTCCTTCCCACTGAAAAGATTTTGGTCCCACAAAAGCTGATGATTATCTTCCTGAGCTTCAATACTCTTCTCCTTCCAAGTTCTATCAATTGATTCTACTTGAAAATCCTTTTTGGCAATCACCTGGGTACCTTGACATGCTTGCACTGCAACTGCCTATGTCCCTCAACCACTGTTCTCTGGCTATTGCTGACCCACTGTTCTCTTTGTGCTTGGAAGACTTTCGGACTTCCTACTAAGAATCAAGTCCCTCTTGTGAACTCTTTGGCATCAACACAATCCACTCTACAATGGCTGCAAAAAAATTTCCTGCGACATCTTGTCACAATCCAAGAAAGCATCAATCTTGAAAACAAATTTTATGCAAGAATGAAAATGATGCCAACAAAGTCTTTTTCTCTTCAAGCAATAACGGTCGCATCTTGTACTTCATCAAAGTACATGGCATTTTAATGCAGCTTGGTGTACTCAATATCGACTTACAAGCCGACAAACACCATTGACTAAACATAAGTAAAAAAACATGATCGACACAACATAGTCGTCAAGACAACATTGACACAAGTCGAGATTCATTTAAAACACATCGACCTTCCAAAATGACAAGTCGACAATCATGATACACAACCATGTTACATTCATGAGTCACTCATAATGAAACTATCTCAAAGTTCAATGTTTACACATACAAAATCACATGCATGTGCAAAGCTCTTCAACTCTCCTTCAAGTACAAACATAAGTACATAAACCCAAAAACATGTGGGTACATAAGAGATAAAATGAAAAGATAAATGGCTGCAATAAGTGAGTATCATACCCATCTTTTGCATCCTCCTGTCGAAGTTGTGCAACAACAAGAATGCCTTCAATAGAATTTCATTCACATGCAATCTTGCATCATACAAGTTATGATAAACTACTTCCAACATAAATGCATACATAAGGCTGAAATATGCATCTACAAATAGAGAAATGGAAGCCTTACTTGTTTAAGAATTCTAACCATTTCTTACCAAGCCAATTCAGTGGTGACTTTTTCTTCTAAAAATCCTCTTCTTGTGAATCATCTTGACTCACATCGATGATGGAATCTCCTCTTCCATTCTTTCCAGTCTCTTTATCCATCTGATTTTTGTGTTGTGAATGGGTGGTTGGATGCAATGTCCAACATTGGTTAATGAGATGACCCTTCTTCTGGCAGTGAGTGAAAATATTTTGCATCTTCTTTTCAAGTTTCCTTTGCTTGGAAAGTTTCCTGAATGTGGTCAATCTTTTCCAACATCTTGAAACATGATGGTTATCTAAACCAAAATATGTACATGGATTTTTTCTTCCATTTTTACATGCAAATTTACCATGTTTAACATAATCAAAAGCAACTGAATTACAGGTAGAAATATACCTTGAACATTCACCTTTATCGGCTTCTTGAGGGGGTGAATTTGAAGAGTTACTAGCTCTCTTTTGAAGACCAACAACAATTTTCTTGTCCTCATGGATGTCACAAATCTCTTTTTTCACACATTTGTATTCATCTTGAACACACACTTTGCATGCTTGAGGGATTGAACTTGCAACAAAAGTTGTTCTTGGAATTGTTTCCCTTGTCTCCTCAACTTTGGAATATGCTACATCTTTCTGTTCATATCCAAGATCCCTATACTTGGGCCTCTCCTCAACAATAATAGGCTCAACAATGTATTGTGCATGTTTTCCTAACCCTCTACCTTCATAGCCCATTTTTAACAATAACTTGGAGCCTATTCCTCTAGTATGATTTTCAAAAACACCAAAGCATTTATCTTGAGAGGAATTTTAATAAAAACTAACGTTACATACCTCTTGTTCATGCATGTACTTGGTAAGGGTTTATTTTGCCTCATGGAGCTGAGTCTCCATCTAATGCAACTTTTCAAGAAGATGGTGCTTCTCCTCCTTCATGGCCATCAACTTCTCTTGAAGGACATTACTCTCCTTCCTATATTCCCACATCTCTTGCACCATATTTCTCATGGTTACAAACGCCTTCAACATCTCTTTGTCAAATAACTTGGCTAATGAAGATGTATGATAACTCTTACTATTTGAAGCTTCCTCCATCCTTACAAGATATCAAACTTCAACACAAAACTTGCACAATAATAACAACAAATAAATCTCTAGCTATTAATGGCAATCACATGAGAAAAACTATGCTTTGATACCGCTTGATCTGAAAATAGGGGGCTGACTTGTTTTTCTATGCAAGCACCCTCTACTCCATTAAAATAAACTTCAGAACCTTGCTCAATGTCTTAGTTGTGCAAGAGGATTTATGTGTCAAGTTTAGGCTCCTTTTAGATGTTTATGTGTGAGGTTTTTAAAAGGTTAAATATGTTGTTTAAAGAATACAAAAAAAAACATAAATTGCAGCAAATAATAAACATCAAACTCAGAACAACAAGAACATGATAAAGAAGTTCACCCCCAACTGGGATACATCTCCTTGAGCCTCCATTAGTGGACTAGGCTCTGTGGGACTAGTTTTTAAAATTTCTTTTACAAGATGCTTCTCAACTCCAATGGATTTACTAACTGTGCCATTGGGTTCAAAATACATAAAAACCCCAAAAATTACTATTATATCTTTGAAATCATACCATGGCTCATCTGGGCATGATCTCTTCTATTGGTGGCCTTGAGCTTACCCGAGCTTACTTGTGAAAAAACACCTATAAAATTCCTCAAATGCCTCCAAAACCTATCCAAATGAGTTCAGAGCATATCAATTAGTCAAAAATGACTATTCAGTCACTAAAAATGGACTTTGGCTCCCCTGGGCATGGACTTCTTCAATGGTGGCCCTAAGCTCCCTGGAGCTCTCTGAAACTTCCCTATAGAAAAACCTACAATAGAAGTCTCCAAATGCCTTTGAAAAATGTACCAATGGATTTAGAACATCCAAAAACCCCTAGCTGGGATTTTTCGGCACCTGGTTTGGCCAAAAAAATGAAGAAGATAGACCTCCTGCAATTTTCTCCTTCAAGCTTGTTGTCTCTGGTTTGCCAAAACACACTCCTGTATCAGTAACTCAACTTCTGGGAATTTCCCATGCCTAGACATAGCATGCATGTTGTTCCCACAAAATTATTGAATTTTTCGCACCATTAGCGAACCTATCCCCCAATCCACGGAGGTGTTGCACACATGGGGGGGCATATGGCCACGTCCTAGCGCAAATATAGGGCATGCGTTGCAACGGTCAAACAAATGACAAGTGTCAAGCGCATGTGGGAGTGATCCGTTTGTGTTTTAAATCCTGAGCAAACCCATGTGATAGGGTGCTATTGTATGGTGTATATGACCGAGGGCTGGGGCTAAGCCCTAGCCTGGACCCCGCGCCATACTACACCACATTCGAATTTAAATAAAGTTCAAAACATTATATGTTAAGAACTATTGTGTAGGTGAAACAGTTGGGCGACCTTTTCCAAGACACTCCATGCATTTTCGAGGTCTGGGGTTCGATCCCCACCGACTCCAAAATAACTTTTACACCAAAACCAAGGTGCCATGTGGCAGCCCACGCCTGGGCCACGTGGCACCATACCATTTGCCAACAACATGCCACATGTCCTAAAATGATTCACCCACTCATCTACCAAATCAACTCTTGCCACATGTGCTTTTCCAAATCAACACTTGCCATGTCAGCATTGACACGTCACATGCGACATGTGATGTTGTACTTTGCCATGTCAACTTGTACAGACTGTACAGTCAGCAAACTTTTGCCTGTTTGGTAAAATGATCATAAATTCATATCTCACTCATACAATGTCTGTTTGAAGCCATTTGAGTTGCTCTGGGTTCGTGAGGACAATGCCTACGCACCTATCCGTTTTGAAGAAATTCCTAACATTTTGTTTTTTGGGCTAAATTTTGACCCCTGGTCCAAATTCTGATCACTCCTTCACACTGAAAATATTTTGGTCCCACAAAAGCTGATGATTATCTACCTAAGCTTCAATACTCTTCTCCTTCCAAGTTCTATCAACTGATTCTACTTGAAAAGTCTTTTTGGCAATCACCTGGGTACCTTGACATGCTTGCACTGCAACTGGCTATGTCCCTCAACCATTGTTCTCTGGCTGTTGTTGACCCATTGTTCTCTTTGTGCTTGGAATATTGTCAGCCTTCCCATTGAGAATCAAGTCCCTCTTGTGAACTCTTTGGTGTCAACACAATCCGCTCAACCATGGCTACAAAAAACTTTCCTGCGACATCTTGTCACAATCCAAGAAACCATCAATCTTGAAAACAAATTTTATGCAAGAATGAAAATGATGCCAACAAAGTCTTTTTCTCTTCACGTAATAACAGTCACATCTTGTACTTCATAAAAGTACATGGCATTTTCTTGCATCTTGGTGTACTCAATATCGACTTACAAGCCGACAAACACCATCGACTAAACATAAGTCGAAAAACATGATCGACACAACATAGTCATCAAGACAACATCGACACAAGTCGAGACTCATTTAAAACACATCGACCTTCCAAAATGACAAGTCAACAATCATGATACACAACCATGTTACATTCAGGAGTCACTCATAATGAAACTATCTCAAAGTTCATTGTTTACACATACAAAATGACATACATGTGCAAAGCTCTTCAACTCTCCTTCAAGTACAAACATAAGTACATAAACCCAAAAACATGTGGGTACATAAGAGCTGAAATGAAAAGATAAATGGCTGCAATAAGTGAGTATCATACCCATCTTTTACATCCTCCTGTTGAAGTTGAGCAACAAAAATAATGCCTTCAATAGAATTTCATTCACATGCAATCTTGCATCATACAAGTTATGATAAATTGTTGCAACTTGTCATACTTTCAACAGAAATGCATACATAAGGCTGAAATATGCATCTACAAATAGAGAAATGCAAGCCTTACTTGTTTAATAATTCTAATCATTGCTTACCAAGCCAATTCAGTGGTGACTTTTTTTGCTGAAAATCCTCTTCTTGTGAATCATCTTGACTCACATCAATGACATAATCTCCTCTTCCATTCTTGCCAGTCTCTTTATCCATCTGCTTCTTGTGTTGTGAATGGGTGGTTGGATGCAATGTCCAACATTGGTTAATGAGATGACCCTTCTTCTAGCAGTGAGTGCAAATATTTTGCATCTTCTTTTCAATTTGCCTTTGCTTGGAAAGTTTCCTGAATGTGGTCAATCTTTTCCAACATCTTGAAACATGATGGTTATCTAAACCACAATATGTACATGGAATTTTTCTTCCATTTTTACATCCAAATTTACCATGTTTAACATAATCAAAAGCAACTGAATTACAGGCAGAAATATACCTTGAACATTCACCTTTATCGCCTTCTTGAGGAGGTCAATTTGAAGAGTTACTAGCTCTCTTTTGAAGACCAACAATGATGTTCTTGTCCTCATGGCTGTCACAACTCTCTTGTTTCACACATTTTCATTCATCTTGAACACACACTTTGTGTGCTTGAGGGATTGAACGTGCAACAAAATTTGTTCTTGGAATTGTTTCCCTTGTCTCCTCAACTTTGGAATATGCTACATCTTTCTGTTCATATCCAAGACCCCTATACTTGGGCCTCTCCTCAACAATAATAGGCTCAACAATGCCTTATGCATGTTTTCCTAACCCTCTACCTTCATAGCCCATTTTTAACAATAACTTGGACCCTATTCCTCTAGTATGATTTTCAAAAGCACCAAAGCATTCATCTTGAGAGGAATTTGAAGAAAAACTAACATTACATACCTCATGTTGATGCATGTACTTGGTAAGGGTTTCTTTTGCCACATGGAGCTGAGTCTCCATCTCATGCAACTTTTTAAGAAGCTGGTGCTTCTCATCCTTCATGGCCATCAACTGCTCTTGAAGGACAGTGCTCTCCTTCCTATCTGCCCACATCTCTTGCACCATATTTTTCATGGTTACAAACGCCTTCAACATATCTATGTCAAATAACTTGGCTAATGAAGATGTATGAGAACTCTTACTGTTTGAAGCTTCCTTCATCCTTGCAAGATAACAAACTTCAACACAGAACTTGCACAATAATACCAACAACTAAATCTCTAGCTATAAATGGAAATCACATGAGAAAAAATTATGCTCTGATACCACCTGATCTGAAAATAGGGGGCTGACTTGTTTTTCTATGCAAGCACCCTTTACTCCATTAAAATAAACTGCAGGACCTTGCTCAATGTCTTAGTTGTGCAAGAGGATTTATGTGTCAAGTTTAGGCTCCTTTTAGATGTTTATGTGTGAGGTTTTTAAAAGGTTAAATATGTTGTTTAAAGAATACAACAACAAACATAAATTGCAGCAAATAGTAACCAACAAACTCACAACAACAAGAACATGATAAAGGAGTTCACCCCGAACTGGGCTACATCTCCTTGAGCCTCCATCAATGGACTAGGCTCTGTGGGATTAGTTTGTTAAATTTATTTTACAAGTTGTTTCTCAACTCCAATGGATTTATTGACTATACCATTGGGTTCAGAATACATAAAAACCCCCAAAATGACCATTATATCTCTGAAAATAGACCATGGCTCATCTGTGCATGACCTCTTCTACTGGTGGCCTTGAGCTTCCCTGATCTTACTTATGGAAAAGCACTTGTAAAAGTCCTAAAATTCCTTTTCAACCTGTTCCAATGAGTTCATAGCATATTAATTAGTCAAAAATGACTATTCAGTCACTGAAAATGGACTTTGGCTCCCCTGGGCATGGCCTCCTTCAATGGTGGCCCTAAGCTCCCTAGAGCTCTCTGAAACTTCCCTGTAGAAAAACCTATAATATAAGTCTCCAAATTCCTTTGAAAACTATACCAATGGATTCAGAACATCCAAAAACCCTTAGATGGACTTTTTCGGCACTTGGTTTGGCCAAAAAAAGGAAGAAGATAGACCTCCTGCAATTTTCTCCTTCAAGCTTGTTGTCTCTGGTTTGCCAAAACACACTCCTATGTCAGTAACTCGGATTTTGGGTGTTTCCTGTGCCTAAACCCAGTACGTGCATTTTTCCCACAAAATGCATGAATTTTTCGCATTGTTAGCGAACCTTTCCCCCAATCCTCGGAGGTGTTGGACGCATGGGGGGCCATATGGCCACGTCCTAGCGCGAATATAGGGCACCCATTGCAACAGTCAAACAAATGACAAGTGTCAAGCACGTGTGGGAGTGATCTGTTTGTGGTTTAAATCTTGCACAAACCCATGTGGTAGGGTCCTATGGTATGGAATATATGACCAGGGGTCCGGGCTAAGCCCCAGCTCGAACCCCATGCCATACTACATCACATTCAAATTTAAATAAATTCATAAAATTATATTTTAAGAACTATTGTGTGGGCGCAACAGTTGGGAAGACTTTGCCAAGACACTCCATGTGTGTGGGAGGTCTGGGGTTCGATCCCCACGGACTCCAAAATAATTTTTACACCAAAACTAAGGTGCCACGTGACAACCCACGCCTGGGCCACATGGCACCATACCATTTGCCAACAAGATTCCACATGTCCTAAAATGATTCACCCACTCATCTGCCAAATCAACACTCACCTCGTCATCTTTTCCACATCAACACTTGCCACATTAGCACTGACACATCACCTACCACGTGTGAGGCCATACTCTGCCATGTCATATTGTACAGACTGTACAGTTAGCAAACTTTTTTGTGTTTGGAAAAATGATCAGAAATCAATATCTCACTCATATAGTGTCTGTTTGAACCCTTTCGAGTTGTGTTGGGTTCATGAGGACGAGGCCTGGTACCTGTCCATTTTGAAGTGATTCTGAACACTTTGATTTTTAGGCTAAATTTTGACCCCTGGTCCAAATTCTGATTAGTACATACTACAAAACGTTCCTTTGGGTCAACAATATTTAACATAGGTGCACTAGTAAGTAATTCCTTCAATAGATTAAAATTATTTTCACACTTGAGTGCCCATTCAAATTTAGTTCCCTTATTTTGCAAAGAAGTGATGGGATGATAAATCTTAGAGAACCCTACTATGAACCTTCTGTAGTAGCCAACTAATCCCATAAAAGATCTGACACATGACACATTACTGGGGGTTGGCCATCCTCTAATGGCTTCGATCTTCTCTGGATCTACTACTATGCCCTACT